>SNVD02015875.1:0-12441 GCA_013180625.2 Boswellia sacra | reverse complement strand
CACCATGTTGCACTTCCTCCTGATGCTATGGGAAAAGTCACTTACATTGCAGCTCCTGGTCAATATTCATTGAAGGTTTGTTTATTTATTTTCTCTTTTAATGGTTGCTTTTATTCTATCACTTGTGACAAAGCCAATACATTCCAATACATTTCTGTAATATATGCTGTAATTTCTAATTTTGTGCATGACTTTTTACGAAGTGAATGAATTTTATTTGCTGGAGGATGATTTTCTAGTAGTATGTAAACATTTGCAAGCATGTTCCTGGAGTAAAAGCTATGTTCTGAGATGTACTTTTTTCCAAGAAGCTGAGTTACTCAGCTTGATGTTGCCACGTTAAATTTGTTGCCACATGATATGCTTTATCTTGGACACAGCCTCTTTGTTTTCTGGCCTGAAAACTGATGTTGGCGTCTTTGATTTTGCAATGCAATGTATATCATAAATGCAACTAATGAAATTGGAGTTCCAATGGCAAAAATTGGTCTGAGAATGGACCTGGAAAAAGCCTGTATTTCAGAGAATGTGTAGTCATTATATGTGCGAAATTATTGATTATTGCTTAAGCTATATAGCTAGTCAAAATGAGAAAATGATATTCTTTATTAACCAAAATTACAAATCAGATTGGTAGCAATTACTAATCAGCAAATGCAATATCTGTGTTTCGATGTGAATAATACCTAAATAGAATATTAAAGTGTAACTAAAAGTCAAATTAATTCTTAAATGTACCTGTTGTTGCAGTCATTAAATTTACCATTTCCTTTTTGCTACTTGAGTAGCTTGAAGGGTGATTCAGTAGCCTTGAGTTGAAGAACATGGTGTGTCTTTTACAATTCAAAACATCCAAAAATAAATAACTAATGCCACCTAAAAGCAAATCTGTTACCTGCTTTCAGCCTTTAAACTTCCCTTTTCCCTTCTCCCCACCCGCCACCCCCCAAAACATCCATGGACAGTACAATGGTTGCAAAGCATATATTGCTTGATCTCAAGGTACATGGGAATTATGCAGTTTGGTAAACTTGGGAATTGCTATCAATTATCTGTAAGAGAATAGGATTTTCCTGTTCTCAGTATTTGTTGATGATTAAGATTTTAGAACATTAGAAAATTGGTTTCTGTTATGCATTGATTTTTTCTTGAAAGGTGTACACTGACTTCTGTAAGCTTGCAGGATACTGTCTTGGAGCTTGAGTTCCAAGGTGTCAAAAAGAAGTTTACTATGCTTCAAGTGCGTAAATTTGTTTATGTTTAGAATTCCATAGCCTAATTTCATGTTTATAGAAACTGCAAAATTTTTAATTGTTGGTTTGTGTTTTAACATTTTACAGACTTGGCCTGTACGTTCCCCAAGGCCAGTTGCTTCAAAGCTTGCTGCTGATACTCCATTACTTACAGGGCAGGTAAGTAGTTTGCAGAGTAAATTAGTGATTTCTTCTTGTATTACTGTTTTCTTTTGAAAGTTGGGAATTCATGATGAATTTATTTCATGTCAGCGTGTTCTCGATGCCCTTTTCCCTTCAGTTCTTGGTGGAACTTGTGCCATTCCTGGGGCATTTGGTTGTGGCAAAACTGTTATTAGCCAAGCTCTATCTAAGGTGATTTGGCATATCTGCATTTTGTTCTTGCTTTGATTATTTCTGATAACTGAAGAATGAATTTATTGATTTATAGTATATATGATTTTTTTTATTTATGTTCAGTACTCCAATTCTGATGCTGTAGTTTATGTTGGTTGTGGGGAGCGAGGAAATGAAATGGCTGAGGTATAAGTTTCTCAAAGTTTTGTTTTTAATCATTTGTGATTACTTCGGGAATGTTGAACAAATGTTACCAATGATTTAGGTGCTTATGGATTTTCCGCAATTGACAATGACATTGCCTGATGGTCGTGAAGAATCTGTCATGAAGCGGACAACACTAGTGGCTAATACTTCTAACATGCCTGTGGCTGCTCGTGAGGCTTCAATTTATACGGGTAAAAGCACTATTTATTAATGCACATGAAATTGTGGAAAATTAGATTCTTGGTTGAAGAGTATTCAGATCTAGACGTTTTAACTGTTGCTGATAATCTCGAGTAGCTTTTGGTAAAGTTCTTAGTGGTATTGACATTAAATATATTTTCTAAAGTGAATAATTTTTTCGTGGTTGGCATTTTGGTGATACTCTTCTACCTATGTGATTGTGGAATGGCAGGAATCACCATAGCTGAATACTTCAGAGATATGGGGCACAACGTTAGCATGATGGCTGATTCAACTTCTCGTTGGGCAGAAGCATTGCGTGAAATTTCAGGGCGTCTGGTAAGTCTCTCATGTGGCTAAACCTTTGCTCATTTGTTAACTACATAGGAAAAGGTCTTGCATAAAGACTCTTCTTTTCTGTGGAACCATTGCTGTTGTCTTGGATGGTAAGCATTAACATCATATTGTAAGTGCACATCAAATTTTGGTTGCTGTTATGGTCTCTTTTTCTTTTTTCTTTTTTTTTTTTTAACCAGTGGTTTGATAGGAGCAAATTATCATTCAGCTTTTCTGAGAAATTGTTACGTTGTTGGCAGCTTTTTCTAGATGGAAGTTTTATGATCTGATTCATTCTTGATTAATGTAGTGAAAAGTTATTTCATAGATATGATTGTCCATCTGCTAAAGATCATGATGCTAATGCCTCAGATAGTAATACAAAGAGGTATTGCTACAAATAATAGTGTCTTCCAATGTTGTCTGATAAATGATTTGGCTCATTATGTTCATTCATTGAATCACCTTGTTGAGAAGATTTGTGCCAAGTTATCAGAGTGCCAGAAACTTACTCTATTCTGTTTGAATAACTATTGTGCCTGTTAGCTCCGAAGACATTGGGTAAGATCTACAAACTTTGCATTTTTTTTGGATCGAGAGAAGGACATATTTTAGTAAAATTTCCGAGCCACTTTGAGATTTTTCATAGTTTGTTGTAGACAAACTAGTTTCTGAATGCAAACTGGATATTATTGTATGGTCTTGAAGGCTTAGAGATGAAATTGTAAGTTTTATGGTTTTTTTAGATATTTGCTGATCAAATTTACCATGGTTGGGTAGGTTGCCTAGCAGAATAGTTTTTTATCTAAGAAAATGCAAACTAAAACAACTTTGCCCTTCTTTCCTTGACATCCATTTCAGAAGGATATTTTGGTTGGATATAATAATATTTTGTCCTGGTTGGATTTAATTGTTGCAGTTATATTTCTATAATACTTTTACACTTGATTAAATCGCTGCTGTCTTTTTGGTTTTTGGTTTTTGGTAAACAATATTGTTGGCATTCTTTTTCTGCATAACGCATCAGAAAGTATGTTATGACTTTAGCTCACTCTAATTGAATTCTCTTATGCTCTCCTCAGGCAGAAATGCCTGCAGACAGTGGATATCCTGCTTATCTGGCAGCACGTTTGGCATCCTTTTATGAACGTGCTGGAAAAGTAAAATGTCTCGGTGGACCGGAACGTACTGGCAGTGTCACAATTGTTGGTGCAGTTTCACCTCCTGGAGGAGATTTTTCAGATCCTGTGACATCTGCTACCCTCAGTATTGTCCAGGTAAAGATAAATTATGCATATAAGTCTTTATTTTTCACAAATAAAAAAAAAAATTATTTGAATCGGGTCTCCAAAGATTTATCTGGAAGTGACTACTGCCTCATCACATGCCTCACATCTTCATCTTGACAACACCAAAGTTAATCTTGGTGGTATTCTTTGTTTTTCGTGAACATACTTAGTTTTGGTGTTAACTAATATCTTTTTGCAGGTTTTCTGGGGTTTGGACAAGAAGCTTGCCCAGAGAAAGCATTTTCCTTCTGTAAACTGGCTCATTTCATACTCTAAGTATGCAGGGGTAAGATCTTAAATCTGTTTTTCTTCTGCTTTAAGTAACATTCAAGACCTTGACTTGACAGTTTTCCTGACCTTTATTGTCAGTGCTAGCAGTTCTGCATCCTTATTAGCTTGTCTATATTGTTCTTTCAGGCATTAGAGTCTTTCTACGATCAATTTGATCCTGATTTTATCAACATTAGGACAAAGGCCCGAGAAGTCCTGCAGAGAGAAGATGACCTGAATGAAATTGTCCAAGTATGTTTCTATTTTACTTAATTACTCTTACCGTTTGTACACTTGGGTTTTCTTCCAGAGAATCAAGCTATCTGACTTGGCTCTTTCATGTTTTGCCCCTTTTTTTCTGCTTCAAGCTATGCAATCAAAAAGAAAAAGTTAAATAACTGAAAATTTATGGTTTGGTGCAGAAGCAAATGTAATAGAGAGATCATGGCTTTATAAGATACTGCCAAATTTTGTGAATATAATTAAATAGATTTAAGTATTGTCCCACTACTACTATCTACTTTACCAAAATATATGCTGTAAATTTTGGTCCCTTTATTTTTTCTATAATTGACCATATCTGTTGTCTGAATGTATTGCTGCAGCTTGTTGGAAAGGATGCTTTGGCTGAAGGAGATAAGATTACCCTAGAGACTGCTAAGCTTTTGAGGGAGGACTATTTAGCTCAGAATGCATTTACTCCGTAAGTTCCAGATTTAGTATTTAATCTCTATAGTGTTTACCTTGGTGATCATTTTGATTGATTCAAATAAGCTAAGCTAAAAACTTTGGTTGTTCTGCCACAGATATGACAAATTCTGCCCCTTCTACAAGTCTGTTTGGATGATGCGCAATATTATCCATTTCTATAATTTGGCAAACCAGGTAGGGTGTCTGTCGCCTCTGTGTTCTTAGATCTGATCTACTCTTCCCTTAATGAACTTCAAACACTTCCCATAATTAGACCTGATAGGTTGGTTTCTTGATTTGATTGAAGTTCTTGTTTCTGGTTCACTATTACTCTTTTTATCCTTTAGCTAGGATCTGGTGAGTGTTGCGGGGAAGAAAATGAGAACAGCTAACTTTTTAAAATTGCTTCCTGGGTATATTTTGAGTTTGTTGTTTTTGTCCCTTTTTGAGCTTCTTGTCTTTGTGGACAATGAGATGAATAGGCTGTGTTTCTCTCTCTCTTTAGCTATTATAGGAATTTCAAAGGATATTTAATTTAATCCCACAACGATAAGTGGATAACCAAGAGCTTGTTGGTCTTGTGTTCTCGTATATAGACTTTGAATTTGTAAATGCAGGCTGTAGAGAGAGCAGCCGGTATGGATGGTCAGAAGATAACTTACAGCCTTATCAAACACCGGATGGGAGATCTTTTCTACCGATTAGTGTAAGTAAATTTTACTGCTATCCATGGAAAAAATTGACATGTAAAAAACTGTTCCGGATAGTGATAGTTTCAGGGCAGCATGCTTAATCTGCTGGTTTATTGACATTGCAGCTCACAGAAGTTTGAGGACCCAGCAGAAGGAGAAGCTGCACTTGTGGCAAAATTCAGGAAGCTACATGACGATCTGACTGCTGCATTCCGTGCCCTAGAGGATGAAATGCGATGATTGGAAATTCCAAAATTTATTCTTCATTGTCCCAGGTGGCAGCTCTAATCCGTGCCGAAACAACACTTATGGCTTCCCAATATTCCATTGTTAGAAGAACCTGAGTGTTGGTGGGTCCAAGTATGCCACTTGGCAGTGCTTGTTTGGCCTTTTTGTTGCAGTTGTGGCGACGTTTTGATTTAGCATGTATTCTTGTCATTCCCTTAAGTCCTTTTTTGTCAACAGTTTAAATTCGGTCCTTATTTATGTATTTATGCAATAAGGTTTTACTGAGTGCTGCTCTTGTATGGTGTTTCTGAAACCTGCTCGCCGTATCCTCCTCTCTTCCATTTATTTTTCCAAATATAATAAAGCAAAATTGATAGAGTGCAAATCAGATCGTAGAAGAGCAATGATTGTTTTTGCATTGTTTGCAGAAATGGAAACTTTTTTTTGTCATTAGTGTGACTGACGAGAGGGGAAAAATAAAAAAAAGGTTGTCATTTTAATGATTTCAAATATAATAACGACATTCTCGTCAAACCGTTGTTGCACGTTTAGTTGTCCAATTGTCAAACCGTTGTTGCACGTTTAGTTGTCCAATTGTGTGACACAACACTCATTGTAGTACATGTAGTTATCTAATTGTGTGTGATATGCGTCACGAAAGTCAGTAATAGGTCAAGTATCACGTGCAGTAGTAGGATTTTTTTTTTCCAGAAATTAGGATAAATAATAAAATAGTAAATAGTATTTTGAAAAATAATGAGTTTAATATTTATTTGATTGTATAAAGGTGGACAAAAATATCATTAAAAAAAAAAAAATTGAAGTGTGTTTACCTTAAACACATTACGGTCTTACGGATTGGATATGTTAACGGGTTATGAGTTAACAGATGGTTAGGTGTGGGGAAAAAAACAAATCAATTTCGGTTCTTTTTAAAAACATATTTTAAATCTTGATTATGTTCGCACTACTTTGAAGGGTCCATTCTGAATATATTTGAAGTTACATGATCTATATAACTAGGAATGGACTACTAAAGAGTGTCTGATTATGGCTATGAATGATAGTTTCGGATTTTTGGTAAATGACAAATTCTTGTACATGACTCGCAACTTCATTGTTTGTTAGTTTTTGCTGTATCAAAAATGGGTAGTATTTGAACAAGGTAAAGGCCAAGCAGGAAACTTCCTAGTCAAATTAACGCTAAAATCTAGCTCCATGTAGCCTAAGCTCATCATAATATATATAATATGGAATTTATAGGAGAAAACAATATTGTTCTTCATACTTAATTATGAGATTTTCTTCTTTTTTGTTCGTATTACTTCATGACCTCGTTAATTTTAAAAATACAAAGGAGTATAGTCCATTTCTTTTTCTCAAATAAAATAGAAAACCTACAGTTTGGTCCTCGTAATAAAAGTCAATAATCAAAGTATATATAAATACTTACTACTATTTTCCAAAATAATTTCTGTATAAGAGTGATGGTATTATTAGAGAAGAGTTTAATTGATGAAGAGAAGAAGTGTTTAGATATATGTCAGAAACCTGGGGTTAGGAATAAGTAGAGACGACCTAAGATAAGAAATTTAAGGTTGCAAACATAGATAAATAAATATTACAAGAGGTTGTTGGAACCCCTTTATTTTTTTGAACTATCAACAGG
The DNA here is from genome assembly GCA_013180625.2 of Boswellia sacra. Taxonomy (NCBI): domain Eukaryota; kingdom Viridiplantae; phylum Streptophyta; class Magnoliopsida; order Sapindales; family Burseraceae; genus Boswellia; species Boswellia sacra. The sequence continues at coordinate 5,291 of SNVD02015875.1, read as the reverse complement.
ATCCCCCGACCTTTTTAGCATGTACATTGAATCCTCAACCGATAGTTTTTATACACAAATGTTCAGAGTCACCAAGTTCTCCAACTTCCCCAGTTCTTCATGAATTGACACATTGATTGGGTTCCAATTGATTGACAAAAATTTCAAGTTGGCTAAATAACACCTTGTAGAACAAGTTGGACCTGTAAGTAAATTTTCTAGTTTCTTATTTATAGTGATTTTTTTAATTAATTTTGGTGTATTTCTTGTGTTCTAGCTGGGAGGAGGATAGTGCCGAATTTCTCTGAGAATAATTCCACTAATAAGAAAAAACAATCATCCGATTACTGTATAATACGATATTTATATGTATGGCTTCTAACAATCCAAGTCACAATAGAATATATACCTATATTAGGTACTGTGATAGACAAAATAAACGTTATATTTAACAATATAAATCGAAATTGTGAAATGCGGTTCAATTGTTGAACAAATTGATTAATGCATTAAGATTTTATTTCATTTTTTCTTAATTTTGAATATGTGCGTAATGAATGGTAGATTCTATGAGTTATTGAAATGGTAAGTAAAATTTTATTTTATTCTATTATGTATTGGGCCGGACTGGTGAATCTACATAAACCCTGAGCATATGTAAATCATTTGAATATGATTTGCCACACGTGTCATTAATTAAATATATTTTTCCTAGAGAATCGAAACTCTCTTCGAGAAAATAGGGAAATTGACATTGGCAACGTGGGATTAACCAATTCATTTATATACTTGCTAGATTTTAATTCAGAATTAAATGAAAATCATGACTCATTCACACCTTTCCCTTTCTCTTTTCCTTTTTTAGCTTTAAATTAACCAATTGACTTTTTTTTTTCTCTAATTTTTTTAAGACTATCAGAGAGTATACATTATGCATGAATTTCTTTAAATCTCTATTCTTTTTCATCTTCTCATAACCCCGTGGAGGTTTATCAAATGAGAAATCGTAGAACCCTTTTTTTGGTGCCCCTCTTACATAAAAGACATAATATCTGTTAATTAACCTAATGTAAAGTGTCCTATTTAAGTACCTAAGTACCATAGAAAACTTGTACTTAATATAATTCTACAAAGATTTTAGGGTATGATTGGTGCGATGCCTGTGCATGTTAGAAAGTGAACTAAATTAAATTTTATACATACATACGGTGGCTTCGTGAGCGTGACAGGTAAACAGTTATTCACACTGTTGTGCTTTCAAAGCTTGTATGGTCACCATTTTGCGCAAACTGAATTGAAAAGCAATTTCCTACCAAAAATTTTATAAGAAGTGAAAACCATTATTAATTTGTAATAATTTTTAAACTTCAAATCATGTGATGGTCTCGTGGTGCAATTCCATGTCCCTCCATTTCCAATCGAAAACCAACTTTATCTTGCATGGTGGCTCGCCACTAGACTAAGATAAAAGGGATTTAATTTCAAATGTATCATGTCATACAATATGATCTATACAGTCTGGGGTGTTACAATCTTATTGGATTGATAGTTATTTTAATCATTCTTTTATTTTTACACATTTAGTGATATTATATCAACTCAAGTTTGATGGGCTGATGTTGTATGTAATGGTTCTATATGTAAAATTACTCAAATTTATTTATTTATTTCATATTATTTAATTACTTCATTATAATATGTATGATATCCTTACAATATTGTTTAAACTCAATTAACTGATCTGAAAATTAGGGATGTCTATGTTTCTTCGGATCCACACAATTAAGGATCACAATTTTTGGTATGACATGCTAACATGACAAGGAATTAGTCGGTTAGTATTGACACCAGTACAAGTTGGGCGTGTTAGTGTTAGGATACTTGATAAATTAATTAATATTTAAGATTTATGTCAAGGTCATTTAACATATCAACCTGTTTAAAGACGCGAATAGTATTTAATAAACATGTTTGGTCAATTTTAACTTGTAAACCCATTTAATGATATAAATTTTATCTATACTTGTAACATAAATATTACAAATATGAAAATTTTATATTAAAGCAACAATTTAACCTGTATGATAGCAAATTCAAATGATTTTAATTAGTTTCTTTCATATCAATAAGTGTTGATATTAGTAGGATAATTTTAATCAATATAAGTAAATAAAATAATATAGCTAGTTATGCATATATGTATTAGATAACTAAAAAGATTATGTGAGTTATATGATGTAGTTATAACACATTTATTGATCAAAGTTTGACATTTTTATTAAACATGTTGTATCGGTGTTTTAAGTCTTCACATAGATAAATAAATGAATCATATCTGTGTGAGCCAAAATTTCATTATTTCATACTTCATATCCTAACATCATGACACAGATATCACGCACAAACACCAATTGTCACCCCTACACACAATAGAGGTTGACGAGGTGAATATGACTTACAATTTTAATTTAATTTAATTTTTAAAATATTATTAAAGTTTATCATAATACCTTCTATATCCATTTTAAGCTGCATTTATATTAATATTAGTAAACAGGACATATATGGTACATTTAATAACGATTATATATCTTGAGGAAGCTAGAAAGCTAAGAGTAAGATCCCACATTTTAGGCTCCATGTGTGAGATTCCTAGCAATAAAAAAGGAAAAGAAAAATCTTCAAAAATCCTTTTAAGTATAATGAACGTGATGCATGTATAAATATTTAATCCCAAGAGTACTCAAGAGACCTTTTAAAGTGCTTTATTTTATTTTATTTATTGCCATTTCTATTTAAATTTTGTCGCATGTTAATCACAACATTTTTTTTAAATTGAGGTGTTCAGGTCAACTTACATATATCTCGACTAATCTTTTGGGAAAGGCTAATGTAACCACAACCCATCGTTATAATCTTCCGCCTAAATCATGAGATAAGTTCATACAAGAAATCGAATCTAAAACTGTGCACCTAACTTCACCACCCTATTAATGTAAGTGGATATGTTATATTTCTTCTAAAGCCAAACTCTAGCATGATAAAACAATTTGGGACAACAGAAACACACTGAGAGGGCAAAAAATGTGTAAATGCAGTTAACAAAGTACACTAAATACACTTTCATGATCACTATCATTCAAAACACTAATTTCATATAGAAGATTATAATATTTGTAACTTGTTTATAGAAAAAAGGTAGATTATAATTTAATCATGCATCTTTTCCTACGTTTACTATATTAAAAATGGAAAGTCTTAATATATATTTTTTTAAAATGTTCCCAATGGGTATCGTTCTGTTTCTAGACGTGGCTGGTTGGCACCTCCTCTGCACGTTGCACTCGTAAGATTATAATAAAAATAGATTTAACAACAAACAGGTTTTTTAATAATTTCACGTGAAAATTAAATTATAATTGTAAAATTAGCCATAGGTCAGAGCACGCCATGCCTTGCCGATCCTCCAAATCTTTAACCAACTTGTGCAAACTTGTAAGGGATTCTGATTATAACCATTTATGGTGATTTTTTTTAAATAAATCACAACTTCCATGGTTTCATTATCCGCAACGGATTTGTTAAATAATAAACAAACTCTACATGAATCATATCTTAATGAAAATTTTCTTGTACAAAACCAACATCTTTGGTTAAATAAATATATATAGTTCCTTAGGCTTTATTTGTTTACATTTTTTAAATTCTGTTTTCTGAAAACGCATATTTTCTAATATATTTAAATCAATATCAACTATATATTATTTTTGAAATTAAAAAAAATTAAAACCAACTACACATTCTTTCAAAATTTTGAAACAAAAGCTCACAAAATATAAACATATTATATTTTAAAGAAACTCCATTTGCTCATTTTTATTATATTTTGAAATACTAACTTATATATATATAGAGAATGAATCTTTTGACATAAATTTTTTTAATATAAAATTAGACATAAATTTCTAGTTATTGATTTTTAAATTCTAATGGTTAAGATGATTGATGAGTTGATAGTATTTAATATAAACTTGTTAACTTTCAATCTGAGAGTTCTGGAGGTATGCAGTTATAAGAAATATAACAGTACGCTGTAATTTAAATCGGCACAGGAAGATTTTTACGTGGTTCGGTTATAAAAACCTACATCCACAGATAGCTATCGAGCTGCAATTCACTATACTCTTGTTTGTACAATCATTAGGACCTTTTACAATGCTGACTCACTTTCACACACAGGTCTAATATTTGACAAACAAAATCTTCTCAAAGATCCTAAACACTAGTGACACTGCCCACTCTCTGTTACAGATAACTTAACAGAACACTGTTAAGTTATACATAACACCCGAAGTATGACACAGAATTACATAAACACTCAACCCTCAAGTTATCCCAAGTGTCTACTAACTAACTCAGACTTAATCAACAAATCATGTACGATTTCTACTACTCATACATGAATCAAAGGACTCAAAGAATCAAATCAAAGAAGACATTCCTTTTGCGTTGAAGCTCTCTTCTATGAATTCATGGAATACCAAACTCAAGACTCTCTCACAACCAAATCAGCCAATACTTCAATCTCTCAATCACATGTAATCAGCCGCCTGAATAGCTTTGTATATATAGTGAGAGGTCTGACTGAAATCTCCTAGAAATCCTGTAAAAATTCTAATCAAAATCATATTAGGATTAGGAGAAATAAAATAGGAAGTGTTATAAACAAACTCCAAAAGGAATTAGAACAAATAAATATTCTCCTATTCTAATTAGGATACAAGATATTATATCCTAATCTAAAGAGATATTTATTACAAATCAATTACTTCCTAAAATATAATTCTAGAAACATTTAAATAGGAATAAAAATAATATTCTTGTTTTATCACAAATTGATCAAAACTCATCATGTGCATGGCACATGCATATGTAGTAGACTTTGACACCAATAATCTCCCCCTTTTTAGCAACTTGTGATGAAAACACAAAACTGTTTCTGATCAAAGAATATCATGTTAGCCTTAAGGCTACATGATAATTTTGATGATAACAATACACATTGATTAATTGAGATTTACTAACATGTTTATTTATGTGCAAGAGTAAGATCATTAAAATAATTATAAAATGAAGAAGAGGCTTATTAAAATGAAGTGTTGAAGCTAAGGAGAAGAAGATACATGTTAAAGGCACCAAAATTTAAGAACAAGGTTTGATTCAAGGAATGTGACACATGAGCAATGTTCAATCAATTGGTCATATAATTCTCTACAAATGTCCAAATAACATGATTCTTAAGCCTTTGGAAA
>SNVD02015874.1:0-12269 GCA_013180625.2 Boswellia sacra | reverse complement strand
ATATACCACTTCTGGATACTATCGAGCAAGTACCTCATTATACAAAATGTCTCAAGGAGTTATGCACCAGCAAAAGAAAGTTTAAAAGAAATGAGAAAGTAAGTGTGGGGGAAGATGTTTCAGCTGTATTGCAAAGGAAAATTCCTCCAAAGTGCAAAGATCCAGGTACGTTCACCATGCCATGCACCATTGGTAAAACCAAGTTTGAAGGAGTTATGTAAGATTTAGAAGCATCTATTAACATCATGCCATATTCTATTCATGCTTCTTTAAATCTTGGACCTTTTGCGGAAATTGGTATTACCATTCAAATTGCTGATCGTTTTAATGCTTATACCAAAAGAGTTGTGGAAGATGTGCTTGTGCAGATGAATCAATTGATTTTCCCAGTAGACTGTTATGTTCTTGAAATAGAGGATGAGACATCTCGTAATCCAACACCGATTCTTATAGAGAGACCATTCTCGAAAACTGCTAGAACCAAGATTGATGTTCATGATGGCACTCTCACCATAGTGTTTGATGGCAAGGTGATCCGTTTCAATATTTTTGAGGCAATGAGGTGCCCTAGTGACTTATATTCTGTTTTTGTAGGACGTTCCTGATTCTTTGCCACAACAATGTTTTGAGTTAACTCGCAAGGATGGATTGGAAATGGCTATTAGTAAGCACATAGGGACAGAAAATTCCAAAGAACCAAGAAGGTTGATACAAGTGTCCAAAGAAATGGAGGAAGCTATGGCATGCTTAGATGAGACTAAAGCTATAATCACAAACAGGTATGATGTTTCGTACATTGAATTGCCTTTATCTAATGAGAAACTTCTTCCTTCTGTGATGAAAGCCAATACCTTGGAGCTTAAGCTACTTCCAGATTATTTGAGGCATGTGTTTTGGGGTGACAAAGATCCTTTGCTAGTTACAATAGAAATGGGCCTTGCACCACTACAAGAAGAGAAACGCGTCTGAGTATTTAGAGTTCACAAAACAGCTATTAAGGGGACGATTGCTAACATTCAAGGCCCAGCCATATGCTTACACCATTTCTTGTTGGAAGAAGGATCCAAGCCCACTAGAGAAGCACAGCAGAGATTGGATCCTCCCATGATGGAACCAACGTCGGGCTGAGGACGTTAAACCAAGCGCTTATTGGGAGGCAACCAAGTGTTTTTGAAAAATAAAAAAAAAAGAAGAAAAGAAAAATAAAATGAGGTAATAATGATCGATTTTTGTGTCTTGAGGAGATTCCTTTCGTAGGCCATCAAATTGATCAGGTTTTATCTCTCTTTGACATCTGTTTTATTTGTTTTTATTTGTTTTTACTTGTTTTTGACTTTTGTTTGTTATTGCATTGTTATCTATTTTATGTGTCTTTAGTTTCGTTTCTGCTCTTTTCTTTTCCTTCCTTTTGTTTAATTTGATTATTTCGTACTTCGAATTCATTTGTGCAACAGCTTGAGGAAACATCCAAAGGGAGCTGAAACCATTGCCCGAAGGTTTGAAACGTGCATATCTGGGAGAAGAACAAACTCAATCGCATTATCGGTAATATCTCTCCTTTTCCTCTCTTCAATGGATGCCGATATCTTTCTGTCGAACCTTCGTAAATATTTTCCTTCACTTCCTCAAAATGCTGTGTTTAAAATTTATAAAGTACGGATGACTAGACTTTGGGCATTGATGCTCTTAAATGTGCCTACTGATATCCGATGGCTATCGAAGCCAAGGTGAGATTGTCCGGTGAGCCGGACATTAATCTCGCAAAATACATGCCGTATAGGATAAGTGTCTATTTATATATCATTTTCCTATCAATTCGTCCATGTTTCTTTGCTATATTCCTTGGTATTTTTATGTTTTTGTGTGGTTTTGATGTTTGTAGGAGTTTTGGAGCAACTTGCACAAAAAGGAGTAAAACCCTTCATTTTCACCTCTGCTAGTCGACCATCTTCTCGGATTTAATTGTATTGATATACAATGAACCCGATGACATATCATATACCGTTGAAAAGCTCTAGAAGTCTACTTTTTGGAGAAATTTACGGTTTATGAATCCATTCAGTGTACCGAAAGTTGTAATCAAAACAGTGTAAGAAGTGTAGAAATGTAATTCCACACATCACTGTAGCATGTATCATACGGGACACTGTAGCACGTTACTGTAGCAGAGTATTTAAACACATTTTAGGGTTTTATTTCATAACTTGAAGAGGGGAGAACGTGGTGGATGCTGAAGCTCTGGAATTCTTTCATCTCTTGGAGTTCTTGAAGGAGAAAGGAAGCTTGGAAAGAGGAAGAACTACAATCCAAAGAGAATTAAATCAAATTTGCTACGTTTTTCCCTTCCCTTTCATTTTCTGGAATGTCTCCATGTTGTATTGTATTTTTCACGTTCTTAAACATGTGTAACTGAATCTGAATTGGTTGAGGGTGATTTCAAAGCCCCTGATATGGTTTTTGTAAGTTGATTGTGTAAGGAATTGTTATCCAATTCTCTAATTAAATTTGCTTGTATTCTCCCATATTTAATGCTTATGATTGCTTGCTGATTGTATTTGAGTGGCCAACTGAATATAATCTGGTTGTGATTTATTGCTAGACTAGAAATCTTGATCCGTAATTGTCCTGAATTTCTAATCATTAGTAGCAAAATTGTGATCCGAGATTACAATTGGAGAATATAACCTAAGTTAAATAATCCGAGCTTGTGTGTTTATTGCTTAGATCAACCTATTTTTCTTATCATAATGCATCCATTGAATTAAACTCAGAGAGCTTGTTCTAGGTTGTTTAATGGATAGAGATTAAATAAAGAGCTTGGTTTATTTAACAACAAAGTAAGGAAAGATTGGGGTAATAGAGCTTGTTATTATCTACGGTTGATAACTTCATTGCTGTAATTAGATGACAATTCTACAATTAATTCGCAAATCCATATCTTGTGGTAGAGAAGGATCCCTTAACCAGCTTTCTCCATTGATTTTTCATTCAAATTTACTTTCTGTTTTGTTATTCTTTACTTGCATTCTTATTTCATTTAGTAAGCATTCAACAAAAATCCCCCCTGTTTAGTTTATTGTTGCTGGAAATAACAAATTCAATTAGAATCAATCCTCGTGGGAACGATATCGTACTTATCACTTTATTACTTGTGCGACTAGTATACTTGCTAGTTTCGAACGCATCAAGTTTTTGGCGCCGTTGCCGGGGATTGATTTTCTAATCAATTTGTTATTCAGTTTTTACTACTGATTCTTGATTGTTATTTCCTGATTGTTTGTGTTTAGGCTTTTATGTCCGAGGGAGAAGCGGATCAACGACTTAAGAGAATTAAGGAGTTTCTCCAATCCTCGAATTTAAGGCTAAATCGGTCAATTTCAACTCCACCTCTAGAAATTGACCTTGCACGACACACTTCCCTCCATCTTCTTGCAGTTCAATCAAATCTGAATCGGAAGCAATGTCGATAGAAAACGATCAGACTCTTAAGGAGTTAGCGGCTCCAATTATTGATCAACAACCGCTATGCATACGCACCAATTTTGAGATAGATTTTGAACTTAAATCTGGACTGATTCATCTCTTGCCTACATTTCATGGTTTTGCAGGAGAGGATCCGAACAAACACCTCAAAGAATTTCATGTGGTATGCTCAAGTATGAAGCCAACTGGCGTTTCTGAAGAGCAATTTAAAGTGAGAGCTTTCCCATTCTCATTAGCAGATTCGGCAAAAGATTGGTTATACTATCTACCACCAGGTACCATTACCACTTGGAATGAGATGAGTAAACTCTTTTTGGAGAAATACTTTCCAGCCTCGAAAGTTACAAATATTAGAAGATATTAGTGGCATTCGACAACCACAATGGAGAAATCACTTCATGATATTGGGAGAGATTTAAGAGGTTATGTGCCTAGCTGTCCAAACCACCAAATTAGTGATGGACTCTTAATTCAATTTTCTATGAGGTCTCTTACCAATGGAAAGGAGTATCATTGATGCTGCTAGTGGTGGAGCACTAGTTAATAAAACACCGAAAGTGGCAAGACGTTTGATTAGTGACATGGCAGCGAACTCTCAACAATTCAGCAGTCAATTTGAGCCACAACTACCAAAAAGAGTAAATGAGGGAAGTACTTCAAACATTGAACAACAACTTTGTGAACTTACCTCTCTTGTAAAAAAAATGGCTGTAGGACATATGCAGCACTCTAATGCATGTGGAGTATGTTCTGCCATGGACCATCCAACCGACATGTGTCCAACTTTGCAAGAAGGAGATACAGAACAAGCCAATGCCATGGGTGGATTTCCAGGACAACCAAGGCAAAGGTATGACCCTTTCTTCAATACTTACAATGCTGGATGGAGAGATCACCCTAATTTAAGATATGGGAATCATCAACCAATTGCCCTAAATGCCATACCAAATCGACCACCAGGTTTCAATCAACCAAGGGTGCAGCAACCATTTCAAGCACAACCACAACCAGCACCACAACCAGCTCCACAAAATTCAGGTATGTATCTCCAGGATATTGTTAAAGCACTTGCCACTAACACAATGCAATTTCAGCAGGAAACTAGGGCAAGTATCCAAAACCTGGAAAATCAAATGGGACAATTGGCCACTAACATGAGCAACTTTGAGAGTCAAAGCTCAGGAAAATTACCTTCTCAGCCGGTGATCAATCCAAGAGAGAATGCTAGTGCTGTAACTTTGAGAAGTGGGAAACAATTAGATATTCCACCAAAGAAATCACAAATTGATGAAGGGGATGATACCACTTCTACCATGAACAAAACATTCACTTCTAAGGTAAATCCTAAAACTTCCATTCATTCATATGTTACTCCTCCACCTTTTCCTAGCAGATTTGCAAAATCAAAGAAGGAGGAACAAGAACAAGAAATCCTGGAAACTTTTCGCAAGATCGAGGTAAACCTACCACTTCTGGATGCTATCAAGCAAGTGCCTCGTTATGCAAAATTTCTCAAAGAGTTATGCACCAACAAGAGGAAGTTGAAAGGAAATGAGAAGGTAAGTGTGGGGGAAAATGTTTCAGATGTATTGAAAAGAAAAATTCCTCCGAAATGCAAAGATCCAGGTACGTTCACCATTCCATGCACAATTGGTAATACAAAGTTTGAAAGAGCTATGTTAGATTTAGGAGCATCTATTAATGTCATGCCATATTCTATTTATGCTTATTTGAATCTTGGACCTCTTGCGGAAACTAGTATTGTAATTCAACTTGCTGATCGTTCTAATGCATATCCCAAGGGAGTTGTGGAAGAGTGACTGGTGCAGTGAATCATTGGTATTTCCAGCAGACTTCTTATGTTCTGGAAATTGGAGGATGAGACATCTCCCAATCCAACCCTCCGATTCCTTTTGAGGGAGGCCATCTTGGAAAACTGTCCCGACGAAGATTGATGTTCATGAGGCCTCTCACATGGAGTTTGATGGCGAGGTGATTCGTTTCAATATTTTTTTGAGCAATGAGGTAACCTAGTGAATTGTCATTTATGTTTTGCAGTTGATGTTATTATCTTTGGCACAACAACTTTTGAGTAACTCGCAAGGATGCATTGGAAGTAGCCATTAGTGAGCACATTGGGCACAGAAAATTCCAGAGAATCGACGGAAGTTGATACATGTGTCTAAAGAAGTGGAGGAAGCTGTGGCAAGCTTGGATGAGACTATAACTAACACCACAAACAGGTATGATGTTTCGTACATTGAATTGCCTTTATCTAATGAGAAACTTCTACCTTCCGTGATGAAAGCACCTGCCTTGGAACTTAAGCCTCTTCCAGATCATTTGAAGCATGTATTCCTAGGTGAGAAAGATACTTTGCCAATCATAATAGCAAAGGGTCTTGCACCATTACAAGAAGAGAAACTCATCCGAGTGCTCCGAGATCACAAAACGTCCATTGGGTGGACAGTCGCTGACATCAAAGGTATTAGTCCAGCCGTATGCATGCACCGCATCTTGTTAGAAGAGGGATCCAAGCCCACTAGAGAAGCACAGCGGAGGGTGAATCCTCTGATGATGGAAGTTGTCAAGAAAGAAATCCTGAAATTGTTAGATGTGGGTGTGATTTATCCAATTTCGGATAGCAAGTGGGTGAGTCCAGTTCAAGTTGTTCCGAAGAAATCTGGTGTTACGGTGGTTAAGAATGACAATAATGAGCTAGTTCCCACTCGTATCCAAACCGGGTGGCGAGTTCTGTAGTTGATTACGACGCAAATTCTGCAACTCGACAGGATCACTTTCCTTTGCCATTCATTGATCAAATGCTGGAGAGATTAGCAGGTCATTCTCATTATTGTTTTCTTGATGGCTATTCAGGATCTAATCAGATTGTCATTTCCCCTGAGGATCAAGAGAAAACTACATTCACATGCCCATTCGGTACATTTGCCTTTCGACGCATGCCATTCGGTCTTTGCAATGCCCCTGCCACTTTCCAAAGGTGTATGGTAAGTATTTTCTCTGATTATGTGAGAACATTATTGAGGTATTTATGGATGACTTTAGTGCTTGGTGATTCTTTTGAATAAATGCCTTGACAACCTTACCCTTATACTTCAAAGATGTATAGAAACTAACATTGTTCTGAATTGGGAGAAATGTCATTTTATGGTAGATCAGGGTATAGTTTTGGGACATGTTATTTCTGCTAAGGGTATAGAGGTTGATAAATCCAAGATAGATATTATATGTTCCTTACCACCTCCCACAAGTGTGCGGGATATTCGTTCGTTTCTTGGTCATGCAGGTTTTTATCGTAGATTCATCAAAGATTTCTCGAAGATAGCATTGCCCCTATGCAGATTATTACAGAATGATGTGGCCCTTGAATTTGATGAGAAATGCAAAGAGGCATTTGAGAAACTGAAGGAACTCTTGACTTCGGCTCCAGTAATCCAATCTCCGAAATGGAATCATCCATTCGAGATCATGTGTGATGCAAGTGACTACGCTGTGGGTGCTGTTTTGGGTCAACGAATTGGCAAAATTCCACATGCCATTTACTATGCATCTCGGACTTTAAATGATGCTAAACTTAATTATTCTACCACTGAGAAAGAGCTGCTAGCGGTTATTTTTGCTTTAGAAAAGTTTCGATCTTATTTGATTGGTACTAAAGTAACCGTTTATTCTGATCATGCAGCTTTGAGGTATTTGCTCACAAAGAAAGATGCTAAACCAAGGCTTATCAGGTGGATACTCCTTTTACAGGAATTTGACTTGGAGATCAAAGATAGGAAGGGAAGGAAAAACTTAGTTGCAGACCATCTTAGTCGCATTATCCATGACGAGGATGTACTGCCATTACAAGAAAGTTTTCCAGATGAACAATTGTTGTCTCTAATTGTAGTAGTAGCCCCTTGGTATGCAGATATGGTAAAACTAATATTTTTTTTTTCCCCCCACAAACGCCTACAAACATTGACTTGACTCGAGCTCAAAGAGACAAGATCAAGAAATTGCCAAGTATACATATGGGAATGATCCGTACTTATGGAAGCATTGTTCTGACCAAGTGATAAGAAGGTGCATTTCTGAATCTGAATTTAATTCAATTTTAACCTTCTGTCATTCTTATGAATGTGGAGGTCATTTCGGACCAAAAAGAACAGCCCTTAAAGTTCTTGATTGTGGATTCTACTGGCCATCATTGTTCAAAGATGCATATCTGTTCTGCAAAGCTTGTGACCGTTGTCAAAGGACAGGTAATTTAAGTGCCAAAAATCAAATGCCACAAACCCCTATACTTATTGTCGAGATTTTGATGTGTGGGGTATTGATTTCATGGGTCCTTTTCCTTCATCTTTTGGTAATGTTTACATTATACTTGCTATGGATTATGTTTCTAAATGGGTGGAAGCAAAAGCGACGAGAACTAATGATTCTAAAGTTGTTGTAGATTTTGTGAAATCTAACATTTTTGCGAGATTTGGAACACCAAGAGCCATGATAAGCGATAGAGGGACACACTTCTGCAACCGATCATTTGAAGCCTGGCTCAAGAAATACAACATCACTCACAAGGTGTCTACGGCATATCATCCACAAACTAGTGGTCAAGTTGAAGTTTCAAATCGAGAAGTCAAGTCCATTCTCGAGAAGACAGTGAATCCGAAATGAAAAGATTGGAGCCTACGATTGAATGATGCACTTTGGGCATACCAAACTGCTTACAAGACACCTATTGGTATCTCCATATAGGTTAGTCTATGGTAAGCCATGTCACCTTCCAGTAGAGCTTGAACACAAAGCATGGTGGGCTGTAAAGCTTTGTAACATGGAGATGGATGCTGCTGGAGAACAAAGGAAGCTTCAACTGTAAGAATTGGAAGAACTTAGAAATGATGCCTACGAGAATTCCAGAATTTACAAGGAGAGAACTAAGGCATTTCATGATAAAATGATCTCTAGGAAGAATTTTGAAGTGGGACAGAAAGTTCTTTTATTCCTTCTCGCCTACAAGTTTGTAAATCCTCTTTTTTTGCTCTGGTTGTCGCTTCCCTTGGTTTTTTGTCTTTGTTTCCAGGTAAATTACGATCTCGAGGGGTGTGGACCTTTTTGTTATTACTAATGTTTTTCCCCATGTGCAGTGGAAATCAAGCGCTTAAAAACGGATAAGATTTCAAGGGGGATGGAATGGGCAAAGGTGAAGCAACTACTATGAGAATTCAGTGATGCAGGATATCGATGAGTTACCTCTCTACGAGCCAACTTATCTTGATGGGTGAGGACAGATAACGTCAGGCTGAGGACGTTAAACCAAGCGCTTATTGGGATGCAACCTAATGTTTTTGAAATATAAATAAAAAGAGACAAAGAAAAGAAGGTAGTATTGATCAATTTTTGTGTTTCGAGGAGAGTCCTCTCATGGGCTATTATAATTGATCAGGTTTTATCTCTCTTTGCCATTTGTCTCATTTGCTTTGTTGTTTGTTTTTGACTTTCATTTGCTCTTGTGTTTTTATTTCTTTTATGTGTCTATATTTTCTTTTCTTTTCTTTTCTTTTCTTTTCTTTTGTTTAATTTGTTTATTCCGTGCTTCGAGTTCAGTTGTGCAACAGCTTGAGGAAACATTCAAACGGGAGTTGAAGCCATTGTTCGAAGGTTTGAAACGTGCATACCTGGGAGAAGAACAAACTCAATCGCATTATCGGTAATATCTCTCCTTTTCTTCTCTTCAATGGATGCTGATATCTTTCTATCAAACCTTCGTAAATAATTCCCTTCACTTCCTCAAAATGCTGTGTTTAAAATTTATAAAGTACGGATGACTAGACTTTGGGCATTGATGCTCCTAAATGTGCCTGCGGATATCCGATGGCTTATTGAAGCCAAGGTGAGATTGTCAGGTGAGCCGGACATTAATCTCGCAAAGTACATGCCTGGTCTAGGAAAGAGCTACTACGCCAAGAGGCGAAGAGCGAAAAGGTTACAAGTATGTTATAAATGTGCTAGATGGAGTTGTAACCAGACTTGTCGTTCATTAGGTTTTGCGTCCAGGAATAGAGAAGATAAACTTTCATTTATTAAGAATGGTGTGAGTAAAGAGTCGCTGGATAATGTTTTGTTAACTCTCGAGTCACATTCTTGTGGACTTGTTAAGCGTGAATTGCTCAATCTATGGACACAATTTCGTGATGAATTGCAGTGTTATAGTCTAGGGAATCTGACTAAAAAAGACCCTGTTAGCCAGTTTATAAGAAAACTGGATGGGAAGCAAATCCCCGACTCATAGAAGGCGTTTCATCCGTTACTGGACGAAAAACCAGAGGAAGATGTGAGCCACAATCACAACTACTTGTATATTGAATGTGTGTTGTTGTTGTAGAATTTTTTTTTCTTGTTTCGTTTGATCTGATTATCAATGTTGTTTTTGTGTTGTTGTTGTTTGTTGATTTTGTTTGTTTTAATTTCAAGTTTTCTTTTTGACAAACCATATGACTAACCTATGGCATAAGTACACGTGGGAGACAAGTGTGGAGGTTTTGTCAACCTCCACCGAAAGTGTATCTCTATTTTTTATGCTTTACGTGGGAGACAAGTGTGGCGGTTTTGTCAACCCCCGCTGAAAGTGTATCTCCATTTTTCATGCTTCACGTGGGAGACAAGTGTGTAGGTTTTGTCAAACCTCGCCGAAAGCATATCTCATTTTTTCAAATCTTGGGGCGATAAATCTGCATCGAGCAACCCCCACCGAAAGTGTGTCCCCATGTGTCAAAATTTGAGAGTTTTTATGGGTGTATATATACATTCTGCATATTTTCATATGTCATTCCATAACCTGTCTTGCAATTGAAAAGCATAATATCTAACGTGTCTTACACAAGATAGAGCACTTGTAGAAATGGAGAAAACACCAATTCGGCGATTCCGCAATATATGCGTATTTTGCGGATCGCAATTTGGTAAAGATGGAGAGTTTACCACAGCAGCTCTGGATCTTGGTAGGACATTAGCTGCGAGGGGTATTAATTTGATTTATGGAGGGGGTAGTCTTGGGTTAATGGGGTGTGTGTCAACAGCTGCATCCCTAGGAGGGAGCAAAGTTCTCGGCATTATCCCTAAACCATTAGCTGGACGAGATATCGTAGGCAACACAATCGGGGAAGAGTTACAGGTCTCTAGTATGCATGAGCGTATTGCACATATGGTTGTTACGTCCGATGCATTTATAGCTTTGCCGGGTGGTTATGGTACATTAGAGGAGATATTTCAAATCACCTCTTGGGCACAGCTAAACATCCATCGGAAACCCATTGGTTTGTTAAATGTTAATAATTTTTTGATGGTTTGTTGTCCTTTCTTGATCAAGCTGTAGAAAAAAATTTCATCTCACCGTCAGCAAGGCAAATGCTGGTTACAGCTTCAACTGCAGGAGAGTTAATTGACAAACTACAAAAATTCGTCTATTCACCTGATCCAACAATGGCTCGGATAAATTGGTTTGGAGAAGGCAACAAAAGGCGTCAACTGGATTTAACCCTCCATCTGTAATCGCTATTTGCTGGGTTGCTTCGTTTTTGTTTGCTTTCTTTTTAGTGTGTTTATTTGAGATTTTTCATGTCGTTTCTTTTGAGCTTTTTCAGGTTATTTCTTTCGTCCCAGGTAATATTTTCTAATATCGGTTTTTAGAGTGGTGGCTTAAAAATTTCAAGTTCTCTTGAAACGCATTCTGGATCTCTTCAATCCATAATGGCTGAATAAGGAGGCTAACTTCTAAACTTTTTAGACCCATTCTAACTGTTTTGTTTGTGTTTGCTGATTTGTTGGACTTTATTATTTTCTGAGTAAGTTTAGTTTTATGTAATTTCGAGTTGTTGTGTGTTTTTGCCTTTATCAGTTTCGATTCAAAAAAAAAACAATGTGGAAAAACCTGAGAATGACAGAATATGGGGTTTTCTTAACTCTTGAAACGCATTCTCTCTCAATAAATCTGTAGTTTGTTTATTTCATGTTGTTTGAAGTGTCTTGTTTCTTGTTTTGTTCTTTCATAATAAAGGTATATAGGCTGGAAACCTTAAGTATGCGGGCTACTGGTCCTAAGGATTGTTGAAATATACAATCTTGACTCAGGTGTAACAACGCCACGTACCTCTTTTCTTGCATTTTGTGGGTCGATGATAAGATAATGATTGAATTAAGGATAACTCTTGGAAAATGATAAATGATGCATGGATCTGTGTGCTTGAAATGTTTATTGGTTTTCGCTTTGCTTTTGATTCCTTGCGCAACATTGAGCATGAGCTATTATCACTGAGTTATTTGTTCACTTAGAGAAAGTTTATGTAATTTAAATGTTTCTTCAGATTTCAATGAATTCTAGAACTTGTTTGATGGTCACTCGAGGGGAAATCCTAGACTGTGCAACATTGGGGAAATGATTTAGGCCATCTTTGGACCGTTTGAGCCTTAATAGCCAACCTTGATGAAATTGATCCCTAGTTACCCCTTTGAGCCTCTGTAAGCCTTTTTCTTTGTTAACTCACTAAAAGATTTCCTAACCTCAAATGAATGTGTTCCAAACAGTTTATCCCTTACCTATGAGCATGTAGATCATTCACAATTAAATTCTGAGCTATGTTCTAGTTTTGGGAAGTTAGAGGAGATTGGGATGTGTCATGAGCAATGCAAGTGAGTTCTATTATGTTGTAAAAAAAAAAGAAAAAAGAAAAAAAAGACAATCTGTACTTATCGTCCACGTACTTACACATTGAGGACAATGTGTT
>SNVD02015872.1:0-12289 GCA_013180625.2 Boswellia sacra | reverse complement strand
TTTTGCGTGCTGCAACCTGGCACGATCTATCGATCAACGTAGCCATCAATCCCAAATAGCTATCCAGGGTTCGAGAAGTTGCATACATCGTTTTTGAGAGGTGCAGTGATATATCAAGGAAACAACTAGTTAGCGCCTAAATACTTATTTTTTCTAGTGCATACAAACGTAATCTACAGAATGATTGCCTGCACAAGGCTCTCACAAGTTTCTTGCGACTCTGTTGAGCGTCAGAAAGTAAAAACCGGAAATGAAGCGTTTTCCCTCACCACAGATGAACGATTTGCTTTATCGAGTCGAATTTTGCACCAAAGAGACTTCTATACGCGAGCTACCTGATGCAAAAAACCGTTTGCCGCTACCACTACCGGATGTGCATCTAGCGACTGGGACCCCATTTCAGTCTGGGGCCCCCAGCGGATACCAACAGGGTGATGGGGGGCTTGTCTGAGTTGAAAGTTATACTAGAGTCATGTAGGAACACTTTAAGCATGTTTGCGCAAGTGCGGATATTTATTCTGGTCGAATAGCGAGATTGGTGGATTTGTAAACAGGGGATACAAGTCGTAAAGAAGGAAATCACTGTGATGGATGTCGGGGCGACACCAGTGAATTCACGCTGAAAAAAGTGTATTTCAAAAATGCAGGCAAACTGTCCGGATCGCATGCACCACCGACGATTACTCCAACTAGTCGGAGTCGCCCGGGCGCCGCGGGCGACTGTTTTCAAAGTTGCAGCTCCACAGGGGTTCGGGTGGAAGTTACAATCCATTTGACCACTCTAATCACATTGCACACAAAAACTGGATAAAATGAAGTCATTGAAATAACTCTAACACAACTGGTTTGGCCAGGGCGAGTGTTACAACACACCGGAAGCTCAGAATTTGGTCTGCGCGCTTCTGAGAAGTCTATGGAGAACGCTGTCTCAACGCTAAGCACCGCAAGTCGTCAGCGCTGAGCGAGCAGAAATCCTCGAACGCTGCGTAGGGCGCCTAGCTCTTGAGATTTCAATATTACCTGCCCTCGGTCCCTCAATGTCGAGTTTCAGCTACAGGGAGAGCGTTGACTTGGTTATCTGAAGTGCTGTGATGACGATCCACAAGTCAAAACTTGTCTAGCTCGTCTTGGACATGAGATTCGCCAGCCACTCTTCATGGAGCTGACAGACTCCAACTCGTAAGACTCTCATGCTATCGCTGGCAAACTCTGCTCAATCATATGCTCAATAATATGCAACCCAACAACTGCTACAATCCCATGCGAACATCGGGTTACTTTGAGATGCAGAGTTACTCTGATTCAAGGCAATGCGCAGTTGCCCACAACTTTACCTTCACAATTTCAATGCGGCAAGCACTCAATGCACAAGAGTGATTCTGGCGCTAAAGAATGAGAGCCTGTCTCTTTCAGATTGTGCATGAATTTGTACAGCCTGACCTAGACGTCATGCCCACATGGAACAAGTCGGCTTGACTCTATTCTGTATCATCTGTCACCATGCACAAACCAATAGTTCGATTACTCTTCAACGCATTGTCGCAGAGATTGTCGACATTATGCTCTGCCTAAAGACACTAGTCCATACACAATCGCCAATCACGGTGGACCTAGTTATACAAATATAGTCTGCAACAGCAGCACATAGCGCAGGATACAGTTCTATCCGTCGGATTCGAGTGTTCGGAAATTGCGGATGCAGCACAAATCACTGCTGAGAACATCTACTGGGTGTCAGTCGAGCGAGATACGCCTCGTACCTAGAATTTATTTATTAGGTTCGATAATTACTAAGAAGATACAGGCATCTGAGTTGTGTGAGGCTTGCATTCCGCTGACTGACGGGCGCCTTCAACGTCGCGCGTCTAGTAAGGCTTGGCGTACTCTTGGCTGACTGGGGCGACAACCGGGGCTGCGTAGGTGGCGCTCTGGTGAGCAGTGCCGAAAGAGTAAGCGAACGGAGTGCGCGGGGCCTCGTACACTGGAGCTGGCGCGTCGGTGTAGGTGGTGGGGGCGGTGTAGGCTGGAGTCGGCGCGCGGTACGCTGGTGCAGCTGGAGTTGGGTACACCGGAGCCGGGGCTGAGTATGACGCGGCCGGAGTGGGGTACACTGGAGCCGGGGCTGAGTACGATGCGACCGGAGCGGAATACACTGGGGCCGGGGCCGAGTATGGCGTCACTGGCAGTGGCGCGGCAACGGCCACAGCGTTACCGGACAGCCTGACATTGGCTGGCTCGCGAGATGCGTCGACACCTGGCTCGTTGGTGTGCACGTTGGCGTGGAAGCCGGTGGCATCGGCGTGGTAGTCGACGGTGCGCTGGCGACCGTCAGCGTCGCCCAGACGGTAGGATCCGCGCACAGTGTGGCCGTTACGCTCCTCATGGCGGCCGCTGGCGCCCGAGGTGTGCGACTCGTCGTAGCCGAACTTGTAGTTGCCATAGTTGTCCTCGGCGCGGAACTGGGTGCTGGAGCCCTGCTCGCCGTACACTGGGGTGGCCACTGGAGCAGCACCGTACAGCTGACTGGCTGAGGCGCACGACACGAAGACAGCGAGAACGATGAAGTACTTCATTTTGCCGACTAATAGGATGCTTTGTCTCTCTTTTGAGATTTGCTCGTTGGTGTTTGAGCTTTGCTTGTTGGTTGTTGTTTGGTTGCTAGTCAACTCGAGTTTGGTGGCCATTTGGAACAAACGAGCCTCCTTTTATACTCGACTCATTTGAATAGTCGACTGCCCAAGACGCCAACACTGCTTAGCTCGATGCGCGACCCTAGCACGTGCAATCACTCATCGACCTGGACGTGACAATATACAGAGGCGGCTCACTAAGGCCGGCATCGATCGAGCAGACAACACGGGGCGATACGCGCCTGTTAGCCCAACAGACAGGTGAGTGCGCGCAAGCAAACCAGTGATTGGTCGCCATCGTGGGTTCAGGTTGCGGCTCTCAGTCGTGCAATTGATTAGTCTTTGACAGACCAGCGACCGTCACCAACAGCACACGACAGACTCGAGCTGCTCGATAGTGATGTGAGATGCATATCGTGCGACACTCTTACTCTCGCGCGACTAGACCTAGAGCGAATGCTCACACTCTCGGCTCGTTTGCGCACGTGCCAGCGCTCCCTTACGACGCTCGACTCATTCGAATGCGCATTACGTAACTCGCGCATACGCAACCCGCGCACACCTGGCAAGCTGACCGGCTCGTGATTAACACGTGCAGTTGTTTCCAACGTTTGGACTCGTTCCCAGTCGGTGAGCGGCAGATAGTGGCGCCTGAGCTCACTGTGGGGCTCTTTGTGAGCCGCTGGCGCTCGCGAGATGAACCTCAGGGAGAAGAGGGGATTCTCATCTAGCGTAGGGCATCATGAGGCGGATAAGCAGCGCGTCTCCTTCGCTAGAGCGAGAGAATGGCCGTGAGCTACGCAATTATCGTTCGTGGTCCCGCCTTTCCAACACACGCGGCGCTTATTACCTGTCTCAGGTAGCTCGCCATCTTGATGATAAGTTTTGCATATGCTCTGGACAAGTATTTATAGTCAATACTCGTTGCGAACAATCGACAGCCACAGCGGACAAATCTGGCGACGAGGATAGCTGTAATGAGACCATAAACTAATGCGCATCTGCAAACTGATTTCCTCGCACCTCAATCTAGTCTAAGGCCATTTGCAGATTGTCGCCAACAAGTGCACTTTTCTCAATGACCTGCTAGGATAATGATCAAGTGGACTCCATCGCTGAACTGAAGAATGTTTTCTATCCGCCAGTCGCTGCTCGTATGGATAGCGGTGTGAGCCTCACCTGGATGGGAGTGTCCGACCTAAGCACCATCTCGCCCACGATGCGTAGCTTGTCCAGCGGATAACGCGACTCTATGCGATAGTTGCAAAGCACCTTGGCCAGAACACATTTCATCTCCATCATGGCAAATCGCTGACCGATGCAATTGCGCGGCCCCGCGCTAAATGGGATATAAGCATACGGGTGGCGTCCGAGTGATTGCTCGCTCGAGAAGCGCTCAGGTTCGAAACGCTCGGGCCTTGGAAAGTGTCTAGGGTCTTGGTGGAGGGCTTGGGTGACAATTGAGATGGATGCGCCTCGAGGGACTACGCAGTTGTCGCCTTTGGCAGTGTAGAATTTATGGCGACGGTATGGCGAGTATCGAGTGTTAGCTATCAGTGGCATGCTTACTGCGCGCATATTGCACAATATACTACCTACTTATGCGAATGTCAGTAGTCACAGTGCGTCCGATAAGAGGTACACTCGGGAGCATTCGGAGTGTTTCTTTCAGGACCATCTCGATGTACTTCAAACGCCCTAAATGGGTGTTTGTTATTTTCGGAACTCGCAATCTGACCTCGTGTCCAGTTGCTCGGTCGTCGTCCTCGAACTCGTCCAACACCTCGGCCAGCTCGACTCTGCATTTTTCCTGCTCATTGGGGTAGAGGCCTAGCAGGTATATGGCCCACGCTAGAGCGGTTCCGGTCGTATCGTGGCCCTGATTAGAGAGTAAAGTTATGGCGCAATTGAGTGTTCAGGTGAGTGGAATGAGTTGCGCGTGTTGAATGAATTTTTGGTTCATGCAGATCATCTAACCCACCGCAAACATGAAAGTCTCCACTTCCTCGCGTATGTCCTCTACACTAAAGTTGGCCTCGTCCTCGAGATGCGCCTGAACCAATAGGTCCAAGAAGGCCACTCTCTTGTGATCACCAACGACAGCGTGCAAGTCCGTGGACTCACCAGACCCCTGTTGGGCTCTCAAGTGGGCGATCCGACTCTTGCGGTCGAGAATATTGCGCATAGAAAAGGCGTGCATAACGTCTCGGGCGCGGAGGAACCTCTTGCCGTTCGAGGTCATATAGTAGATGAAGTCCAGGTGTAACCAGGGTCGCATGAGGCGCTCGAAGCCGAGTTTAGAGGCGGTGTTCACGGCACGCAGATAGTCCATTCCAACGGGCGACTCAAAATCCAGGTGTACGCCCATGGCGGTCTCGCAGATTATACCCATAGTGCAGAGCGATATCGGGGCATTTATATCCAACCAGCCATCGGGGTCAGATGGCGGCTCGTTGAGCTTGTGCAGTAGACGTGTGGAGCCTTCGTTCATGACTGGCAAAAAGTCGTTGAGAATACCGAAATGGAAGGCCGGCGTGATGAGTTTGCGCCTGGAGCGCCACTTGGTCGAGCCGCTACTTACGAGGCCCTCGCCAATCCAGGGTTCTAAAAGGCGATACATGGGCGACTTGTCGATCACGCTCTTGGACGTCATGAGAGGTTCAACAGTCTCGGCTGTGTAGAGGTGTACGAAGGGCGTGAAGCCTAGCCAATATTTGTAGAAGCCCTCGCTCGCGTACACCTTACACAGTCCAATAGTCTCCTGCCATATAAGCACAAAGCTCTTGAATTGCTTGCCATCCCTTAGAGCCCACTCGTAGAAGATGACTCTCTTGATAATTAACCCCAGCGACATCCAAAAATTCGGACCGGGGAACTTGTCGACGGCAGTCACAATGCGCCGATGATTGCTCCGGAAGCGGGCAAACTCTATCATGGCCACCAAGCCCATGACGACCATGGTGAGGTAAAGAAGGGCCATAGTTAGGACAGTTGATTGGCTGTAGTCAAGCACAATATTCGCGCTCTTTGGGCATCTGGTAATCTGTGGGGATGATCTCGGGCCTGGACTAAGGATGATCACACTCCAACCTCACCCAGCGCTCTCACAAGGAAGTTTTGGTGCGCACGAGCGAGCGACAGAGCCAAATAGGTGAGCACTGAATCGGGATGTGCCAAGTAATTAGCTGTCGCCCATTTATTACGCACGACACGCGGCGCACCTATGAGTCCCGAACAAGCAGAGCTCAAACGATGTCGAACTGATCTTGGTATTGGCGCCAGTATTGCGTGCCCTTTGGATCCTTGGAGTTGCCCAGACCAGCGGAGTCGTCATCGATCGTGTGTTTGACGCCGCCAATCAGCCCGCTACCATTAGAGCTCATGCCACTCGGAATGCTGGCCGGAGTCTTCCCCTTGGGCTTATTCATATTCATGTTGGCTCGGAGTTTGTTCGATGCAAGTGGAGACTTAGCCTCTACATGGATGCTGCCCGGGATGGCGCCCATACTGATGCCGGCGTGCTGATGAATGGCCGGTGTCGAATGTCCCAATGAAGACGGCGGCTGTGCTGCCATGGGAGGCGGATTCTGGTGAGTGGTCGCGGGTGACGAGCGCGCCATCGGACTCTCGCCCATAGCACTTGGTCTGCTGTAGACGAGCGAGCCAGAGTGATCGGAGTCCTCTGGATCGTAGGGCGAGTGGTGAGCACGAGCCTGCGACTGTGGCCGAGGACGGCCGTAGGTGGGCGCCCCACTGCCACGCTCATAGTACTCAACGTGATCGCCCTCAACGTCGTCCAGGTCCTGTACCTGTTGCGCTTGGCTTGCGCGACGCGACTTGAGGATCTGTTGGTGGCTCAGCTGCGATATGTAGGGACCGCTCGCTCGAGCCGTCTGGTGGAAAGACAGCGGCGAGGTTGGCTGATGCGGCGGTGGCTCATCGAATGGATCCACCGAGTGTTGCGACGATACTCCTTCGAAGCGCTGCCCCTGAGGATAGTCGAAGATGGCCTGTGAAGGCAGCTCCAGAGCTAACCTCTGTTTTGCATTGCTCATAGGAAAGTAGCCGTTTGCTTGGGCATTGTCGATGGCCAGCTGATCGCCCGCGCTCGAGGCGAGCAGCTCGGGCTGTCCGTAGCCCATGTGAGGATGCTGAAGAAGCATCGGACTGAACTGACCGAAATCCGGCATGCCCGGGCTGGTCTCGGCGCGCTGCAGGTGCGGTGCAAAGGGTTGCGGCACGTAATGCATAAGAGGCACAAGCTTTAGACCACCAGTCGAGCTGGCTGCAGCGGCGGCGGCGGCGGCGGCCGCAGCTGAGATCAGAGACCCTTGAAGCAGACCAGATGCTTGTGCTGCTCTCCTATTGGCCACATTACTGTTGCCAAACGTCTGCAGCTCATTCAGATTGACGAGCTGAAGTCCAGGCGAACCGGCAGCTGGAAACATAGCCCTGAAGCCCGAAGCGGCCGCCAACTGACCGGGCGCAACGAGTTGAAGTAGTGCGGCCTGGTCAGCGCTGATTCTGTCCACTTGGGCTCGTTGTGTGGAGTTGTTAGGTGACGATGTTGCATTGGAGGCTGTGCTGGTTGGAGTGGTGGAGGCAGGCGTCGTAGTGGTCGTGTTCTGGTCATCGTCGCGTGCCGACGACTTGGCAGGTGAACGGTCGTCGATGACGATTATGTGCGGCTGGTTCGACCTGGATGGTCGGTAGATGAATTTGCCATCGCGATTATAGATGAGACCCTTGATACGGACGGCATCCACTCCGGTCAGAGCGTTTAGCCGTCGCTGTGCGTGATGCTCGACGAGCAAAACCAAAACAACCGCGAAGAGCAGTTTGAATAAATTAACACCTGGCCGTCTAGACTTGTTGTAGCTGTTACTGATAGGAGACAAATTCTCGTCGCCAAGAGCGCTTTTCGGTGGTGAGGGCATCTTCTGGCTCAACTAATCTTGGCTATAGTATCCTTTTAACTAACTATACAACCACAGTGTCCTCCAGTGATTGAGTATTAATCACATGAGCAACTCTTGCGCGGTCGCAAACGAAATGACGAATGTGCATCGATAGCATTAGATGTGCAGTCTCGTTTGTCTCCTCCTAGAACCCAAATTGTCAATGCTAACACCGACGAGACTTTCGTCGTCATCGCCTTGTGCTCGTGGCTGTGACAGACTAGAGAAAGTACACTTCCTCAAGTCATCGACACTACGCGTACGACTCCCGCCGAGTAGCTTTTTGCGGTCCGGAATCCATTATGCAACAATGGTCACCTTGCACCAATTTGGAGCCGACTCAAAGGAGACTAATGATAGCCACTCGTCGCCTGCGACAAACATACCGACAGCGGGCGACTCCATCCCCAGTGAGGCTTTCGAGAAGGTTTCGACTCGAATGTAGTCTGCTGCACTTACGCAGATCAGGTGCCGAATCAATGGTGCGTAAACCTAATTTTAGTGATCATTAGCATGGATGGCAGCTGCTTCTACTAGGTCCAACGCATAAGAAGTAGTCTAGTGGTTTGCAGTGTAACCAGAATCAACATTAACTCAGTGCATTAGATTCGATCGTAAGCTGATCCAGTCCCATATGGTCTCGTTATCGGAGTGCTGATATCTGGGCATTGACTTGACCGCTGGTGGGGATGTTGAGTAGATGACCGACTAGTAGATTGCAGTCATAAATCTCTCGTCATCTTAGCGCAGGCCAACAATCTATTGTTCGCTGACAGTGAGAGCCATCTGTTTGCATGTGTGGTGAAGAAGCCAGACAGTGTAGCATGTGATGATCGCTTAGGTCGATACTTGTCACCATTGAAATTCAAATTAAACAAAACTAATCCGCCGAGCAAACATGGATGGCGTTGACTTAGTTGAGAGTTGGGGAGCGGTCAGGGTAGTTGTTTTAGTGTAGCTATACTGGCGCGGGATTGGGAGTATCTTCCGATCTAATCAACAAGTGGTTTCGGGTAAATTTATTCGTCGTCATCATCGTGAGCTCAGTCAACTTTTTCTCTAACAACCTCTAGCCGAGCTCGCTTTTTGTCTCCTAGTAATTTACCCTAGTAGAAGGTTGGTTTCATTCCAAATCGCCTCGAGCGTGAGAAGCCAGACATTTGATGAAGGTTTCTCTCATGACCGAACAGTACTGGAGCGTGGAAAGAACTAGGCATCAGCCACGCATAGAACAAACAAAATTTCACGATGACGCCTTAGCCCAGAACTAATAAAATCTGTACTTTTTGATGCAATCATTGCCGAGGTCTGTGACGAATACGTGCTGTCCGTACGTTGCCAAACAAGACGGTCGTCTGAGTTTGGAATCGAAGCTGTCGATGACAAATTTCGCTTTGCCACTCTGATAGTCGAAAATCTGTATGAACGGCATGCCACCCGCATTGAGGCTAGTGTAGAGCACTAGTAACTGTTTGCTTTGGGCGTCATAGGTCATCGAGCATAAACGTCCATTGTTGGGTGCTAGTGGATTACTATGATGGCCACCTTGACGAGACTGCACGAAAAGTTCTCGTTTGAATAAGTATTCGTCACCTGGAACCAATATACGAACGCGCGACTCGTCAGCAACTATCAGTTCATCGTCAGGCCCGATAGCGATTCCCCGTATGACACCGAATGGCTCCGTGTTTTCGTCATTCTGATCGACTTTGTTAGTATTCATATCACATAACGTCATCTCGTCCTCTAAGTGCTCACTTAGAGTGAGCGTGGTCAACGATTCATTGATAGTATTGTGACGCTCTATCTTGCATTCGGTGTTCTTTTGTTGCTTAGCTCGGGCCATATTGTTGGCACTAGCGTTCTGTGGCTCATCGCTTGCGTTAACTGTCTGATTATCACCATGTTGATTGCTACTATTCGACTGCTGATTTTTGCTACTATTGTTGAACATAGACTGCAAACTGGCGGCGCTAACTAGAGATGTCGAATGAGACAATGTGAACGTTGACCTAATTCGGGAGGCCGCTGAGATGACTGCCTTGGAGCCTCTCTGAAGAGATGAACTTGGGTTCAATTTAGGCTTCCTCTTCATTGATATCAAACTGCTGAGAGTGTTAGTCTTAACGTTCGACTGCTTGGTATTCAATGGTGAGTTGACTAAATAACTATTCAAGGTGGCTGTATTGGAGAGTGTCTTGCTATCTTTGGCCGTATCTTCGTTCGAGCAAACTGTGGAAATCAAATTTGCAGCAGCCTGAGTTGGAGGCTTGACTTGCTGTAAGGCAGACAACAAAGATTGTTTCTCTGTTTGATTTAACGAATCAACTTTCTTCACGCTAGAAGGGTCCACTAACTTACTAGGTGCCTGTTTGTAGCCCGTTAACTTGTGGGTTAATTTTCCATTAGAATTGAAGACAAATATCATTTCTCGATCTACCACAAAGATACGGCCTCTACTATCGACTACGATGTTTGTAGGTTCCAGAAGTTCATCATGAGTGTATTGACGTAGTAGTTTACCATCGCTGTTCAACTCGTATACCGCATGGTTACGCCAGTCAGTGACTAGAATGCTTGGATTAGGTGGCTTGTTAGGTGAGAGACTTAAAGTTTGTATGGCATTCTCGTCACTGTCGGTGACATCCTCAAGATATAGAAGAGCAATGCCAGTGCAAGACCTGGTGAAAAATTCTGGCTGTATGTGCTGCATAAAACTGAATGGGCATTCCTTTGAGTCTATTTGTGCTAGAACCTTAATTCGACTGTTGAAAGAATCCATCACAAATATCCTACCGTTGTGCTTGTTGATAATCAAACTGGCCGGTTGACTGAAGTGATCAAATTGATCGGCGACACCTCTCTTGCCACTCTGGCCAAAAGTTGCAACTGGATTATGATGACTATCAGTTTCGAACTCGAGGGGACAGTTCTTGATCGGCCTGTTGAAGATATAGATGAATAGCTGATATTTTCCTGGGCAAGGTGGTACAAATGAGACGTCGTAAGTACCATCACGTTTGTCTGTTATCACAATTTGACCATCGATATCATCATTGTAGCCAATCAGTCTGAGCTCCGCTTGTATTGGGTCACCACCGATACGCTGCAAAGACCCTCCATAGTCGATGCTCTGAACTGTTGCAATTGATCTTAGGTGAGTGGAGTAGTGTACTAATTCGGATGTGCACAGAGGTGGGTAAGTCTTGCTTGTGCGAACTTTACCATAATGATTGACGGACTCTTTGATGTTTTGCATAGCCTCACCATTCTCAATCTCGAAACAGATAAGACAATTCTCACGTGGTGTGAATAGTGCCATAGCAAGGTCATTCTTTTCGGTGAGATCGCTTATTTTCTTGCTGAGATTCTTTACATCGGCTTCGTTGTTAACTTTAACACTGTTGTTTTGACTCAAATTCGACTTTTCATTCTCGATCGCTTTAAGCTGTTCTAGAAGGATATTCTTCTTATGGTCGTGCAGCTTCTTAGTCTCTTCAAGTAGATCTTGTTCACGTTGCTCAATTATTTTCCTTATATGGAGGAAGGCTTCTTCAATCTCACGTCGTGCCTCGATTTGGTTTGATTCTAGTTTATCTATTTCTCTTTGCACGTTGTCGTTAGCTTCATCCAGCTTGATTAAGCATTGCTGACTTCTATAATTCAATATCTCGGACATGCGTTTGATAGCGGTCGAAAAAGGTATGACAGTGCAAGTCTCGTTGATGTGCTGCTTGTTGTTTTGCTGGTGTCTGTTGGACAAAGTAGTTACATTTGTCGTGGTCGTGATCATAGAAGCAGTCGTCAAACTTTCGTCGGATTCGTTATTACTATTACAAGTATCACAGAACACACAATCGCATGTCTCACAGAAGAGTAACTCTTGCTCTAGATGGACAGAGCATTTTGGTATGAATTCGCGCGGTTTCTTGTTAACCAAGTCAAATAGTTGGTTGACAAGAAAAGAAGGTGGCAAGGCGCTTATACCTCCACTGGGTATGGTGATTGTCTGCCTGCATATCGGGCATTTGATGCAGCCTGCCTCAGTGGTGTTACTCAGACTTGGTGACGAGGCGATGAGTTCAAGGCAGCTTTGACAGATAGTGTGTGAGCAAGACAATAACTTTGGTGCGTGGTCTACTTGATCGTAGCCACATAGGCATGTTCCGCAAGTGAGGAAGCCCTCAGTGAAATCTTCATAGTTGATTGAGACGGTCGCCACTAGTGTCGACGGCGAGCTCATCATCGTGATCAGTGTTTACACGATGATCGACCCTTTTGTCCTGGTCGTCGGTGAATAGAAATGAGTTAATTCTCCCGCGTAGATCTTTATCTAGCTAATTGTAATGTTTTATAAGCTATCAGTCTTGTGACGATGTATGTGTGTGCAGCGGGGTGATTATGTTGTTGAGTGAACTGTTTGAAAAGTTTGGGTGATTTGTAGAGCTAGGGTGAGATACGGTGAACTAGTATGAAATACAAAAGATCGGTGTGCTGGTGATGTAAATTTTGAGTTTCTAAATTTGAAGTTCGACCTTCTTGCTGGCTACAAACTGGGATCACAATGTCGTTTTCCTGATATAGTTGAATTTGGCAGGTGAGTTGCAGGCCCCGAGAGAAAAAGAGGACGAGGTGCTGAAAATAGATTTGTAAGGCTATCCTCACTACCAGCCAGTAGCTTCGTGAGAGTTGCAATGCGGT
>SNVD02015871.1:0-12491 GCA_013180625.2 Boswellia sacra | reverse complement strand
TAATTCCTTCTTTAACTTTCAATGTGTTGTACTTTATGATTACAGTACGAGATTTAAGAATTGGGTTGACCTTCAATGCAACCTCTGGAATAAGGCCATCCTGGTGCTGAAGTCAATTTGTGAGGCAAAGCAGCTTACGCTCCTTGTGCTATAGTCAGAGGGTGGGAGAACCTTATGTTTCTATCTTCATTGTACTGCTTTGATCTTCTCTTGATTGTGAGGATGCTGCTTAAATTTCAAAGTGTTATAACAGTTATATGTTGCCTCTATTTTATGATTTGAAGTTTGTTTGAAATGGTTTTTTCAGCTTCTAGTTGCAGAACATCGGATTTATTAATATACCACGTAGTCCTCAAGCTGCCATATTCAAGTATATTTAGGATGTATTCTTTTATAAATCAAATAAGTTTGTTTTCAATTGAATTTAAAAATATATGATTGATTTTGAATTATTTTAAATTTCAAAAAGAATATTTGATTGAAATTGAGTGTAGATTATATTGAAAAATGCGCAACATAAAAAACAGGATTTGGATTCATAAAAGAATAGAGCTTTAGTGATGCGAATTGTCCATTTGTATCTGTGGGTGTGGCTTGAATAATGCTATATGTAACGAATTTCTTGTTAATACATTTCATCTTTGTTAGATCCATATAACTAGATTTAATTTTGTAGGAACAAGTATACCACAAATACAAATCAATAACAATAATGTTGCGGACCAATAAAACTTTTTTCCACCCTTTGTGTAATTAAATGGGCTAACAAACCGGTCAACAATCACCAAAAAAATAAAAGGCAATTAAAATCTCAATCAAAGCAAAATCAACCCTAAATCAAGAACACCAAATTTTAATGTGGAAAACCCATAAAATAGCGAGACAAACCATGGAACTATAGTGAGACAAACCATGGAACTGTAGTCTGATATCAAAACTCCCACTATTTTAATAATGGGCACGCCAACTCTATCTTACTAACACAAATGAGAGTTATACAAAGTCAACAAAATACATCAAGAATAAGTATCTTGGCTCAATAATAAAGTTTCATCATCAAAAGATGGCATCCACAATCAAATGTCAATAGAAGTAAGCTTGGTGTTCTAAATGATGGTTATAAGAAAATAGATAATAGAGTAAATTTAAAAAAGAAAAAAAAAACAAACCGATAGATGTGAAGAGGCTGATGTCAAGGTCTACTTCCCAAAATTTGAACAAAATCAGAGACCATTTGCCTACTTGATGATGAAGATCAAGCTTGAATCCTTAACATCCAATTTCTCTCTCTCAGGTGTAACTCTTTTCTCCGTTTCTCAATTTTTCACTCACTGCCATTCACGGGAAGTCCCAACACTTGCTACTATTGCTTCATGTTTTTTTTTTTCACCTTCTCATGGGCTTTGGAATTGAATTGGGCTAAGCCCATTATTTTGCTTCCACTAAGGACGAGGAACGCCCAACAAATTTTATCTGAAATTTTTTCGATTTGTACGGATTGATATTCTCTAATTCATCCACAGATTGACCCTCATTTGAAGCAATTGACATTAGGCCGAAAGAACAATATAGTTATGATACAAGGTGAGTTTCACTTCCACAAATATAAAGTTCTTGAGGTTCAAGATGATAAATTAACAAAATATTCCTTGGATCCTCTGTTTGAAAATTCGGAGGAGCTCATACTATTTGACAGTTCTTTCAAAGAGATGTTCTTTCAAATTAAAGTCTTAAAGACGGAGTGACTTTATGATATAAAGACGTGTGAAACAACACTCGAAATTAGACTCGGTTGTTTAAAATCTTGAAATTCTAGAAGTAAATTTTTGTGACAAATCGATAAATGTAGTGCCACGCTCAGCATATTTCTAAATCAAACAACTCTATTTGATTGTGATAGATTTATAAACTTAACAGCATCTTCAATACCCAAAAGTTTGGATCAATTGAGAGAAATGAAAATAAAATGTTGCAAACTGATGATAGAAGTAGTAGCAAACGAGGAAGAGACAAAGATACATAGAATTGTTTTCAAATTGGAGTTGCTTTCACTTGAAGATTCAGAACGTCTTATAAGCTTCTGGTCTAGGAATTACACCTTCATATTCCCATTTTTGGAATTACTTGTTTTCATGTGTCCTAATTTATTGTTGATTACATTTTATAATCCACTTTTTGGGGATAAAAAGCTAAAAATAAAAAAAATAATAATAAAAGTAACTTTTGTGAAATAGTTTAAAGGCACACATTAATTCCAACATGATATTAACTTTTCACTCTTCAGGTTAACTGAAATTCAGAGGATTAACATTAAGTGGAGATGAAATCAACATGACAATGCAAGGGTAGTTTTCAGAACACTTTCCGGCCTTAAAGTTCAAAAGAATCATCCGCTCAAATTTATGGTTATAACTAAAGATGAATCAACAAATATTTCTACAAAACATTACACAGAAACATATCGGTCATCGATAATACGTGAAATAAATGATACGTATAAAGAGACCCATATTTAACGTGATTCAGCATCAATTGCCTACATCCATGGATGAGAAGGTAAATTCATTGGATCATAAGTAATACAATAGTACAAGATATAATACACCAAACCTACTATTTTACCCAATACCCAATACTATAGAGCCCTTTAAAACTATTTTCTGTTACACTTGCTTACTTGGTCTTGTTTAACCATTTCTTTTATAACTCTTCACACATCCCCACAAAGATATTTACCTTTATGTCTAATCTCTCTCTCATGCCTAGAATTGACTCTCAACTTCTATAGTTATAGGTCTATGTATAGATCTTCTATTCCTAATAAGAGTATAACTCCTATTTATTTAACAACTCCAATTTCCTATTTCTTGCACTATTCTTATTGCTTGTAGAAGTCAACTTGATTTAGGAAATGAGCCACAAATCCCAACAAGCTCCACCTTGACGAGTATTTCATCTAAGCGACCAACGCGATGAAAATCATATTCACCATTATCTATGCAATGATGCAATAATGAAAACTTTACCAAAAGTTGTTACTTCATAATCACTCCACTTACAACTTGAAACCGTTGTGGCCCATCTCTTTTGTGTATATTCAATCTCGAAAAATCCTCTTCTCCCATTCGCAACCTGAAGCTCTAATACTAATTGTAAAAAATTATACAAAAACATATCAGACATCAAGATTGATAATTAGAAAAAATTAATAATACCCACAAAAAGACACCATATTTAATATGGTTCGGCATCAATTGCCCATATCCACGGAGAAAGAGATAAATTCACTGAACCATGAATATGCAAAAATATAAGAGATAACACCCAAAACTTGATATTCTACCTAATATTATAGAGCCCATTGAAACTATTCCCCATTTCACTTGCTCACTTGGTGTTGTTTTACTATCTCTTTTACAACTCTTCACACATTCCCATAAGGGTATCTACTTTTATGTCTAATCTCTTTCTCATGCCTAAAGTTGATTCTCACTCTTATATTTATAGGTCTCTGTAAGGATTTTCTATTTCTAATAGGAGTATAGCTCATATTTATTTAACAACTCTAATTTTCTATTCCTTCTACTTTTCCCATTGCTTGTAAAAGTCAACTTGAATTAGGAAACGAGCCACAAATCCCAACAATTTCACTCAACATCTTTGAAAGATTTAATGATCCAGAAAAGCTCATATTGAAAGGCAGTTCATACAAAGTTATTTTCAAGTGGAGAGAGTGAGAAACATTGTGGGATAGCTACGAAAATAAAAGTGTTAGTTATGGATCCCAATTATACTTGGTTCTTCAAAATCTTAATTAAACTCTAGAAGTATATTATTGTCACACTTTGATCAATCTAGGGACAACTTTGCATCTTTTGAAAATCTAACAACTCTGGTAGTATATATTATGATGGACAACGATGGAAAATCTTAGTTAAATGAGAGAGATGTAACAGAAGATGATATTGTTTTCAGCAACCTGGGGTTGTTGTCGCTTGAAAAGTTAGAAACTTTGACATGCACCTGTCCTGCGAATTACATTTTTAAATTCCCACATTTGACAAAATTGAGGCAACATCAAATGTCATGATCATTGAGATATTTTCTCTCCTAATGATAATTACATAATTCAAAACTCAACAGTTCCTTTTGTCATTGCAATGTTTTGTGGAATTGATGAAAAACCTATTTTAAAGTGTCATGACACTTGTGAATGTTGCTTTGAAAGTGTTGAACGAGAATTGGAAACTAAGGGAATAAAAAAGAACTGAATTTTCTGTAATATCTTTTCTACATTCTTGAAGTGAAGTTCAACATAGCTTTATATGTGAAGAAAAAAAAAACATAGCCATTAAGAAGAAATACGCAAAGGAGAGATTTGAGGGACATGATGATCAGTGAGAAATAGTTTTGATCTTTGATTGAGGTTAATGATATCTGTCCCTATTTCTTTTCCATATTAACTTGCTCTTGATTTGTTTCCTTCTTTTCCATATTGACTTGCTACATTTTTTGTGATTTATTTCCTTCTTTTCCATATTGCCGTGCTGCATGTGATTATGTGATGTTGATGATGTGGCCTTCCTTTTCAATATTCATTTTAAATTTGTTTGACGAATCTTGTTCTTTAACAAGTGTCAAAACATTTGTGGCTACTTCATTTTATCATTTGAGATTGAATAGCCCTAGAAACTCCCTTCTGAGATTGAATAGCCCTAGAAACTCCCTTCTATTCTAGTCATAGAATTCTATGCCCGTTGAACTTGGATGTGCTAATAATGGATTCATTTGTTCCTTGGATTCCATATATGTTAGCTTTATTATGATTCTATTTGATGGATCTGTCTTATCAAAATTTCTGGTGTATTATGTGCCTTTGGATTAGTTATGTAACATGTAAAGACCATAGATTGTTTAATCTAATGAACATACTTGATTGTTTTGTTCTATCTCTATGTTCAGTTCTGTATTTTTTATCCTAGTTGTGCTGTTGTTCTATGTTTTATTAAAATTTGGTTTGCTTCACATCTATTTTTCGAAGGCTCACAAGATAAATAAAAAAGGAAAGAGAGTTGTAAATGGTTGACAATTATGTTTTCAGTGTTGCAAATTTTTTCTTTTTCTTTTTTTGTTTCTATTAGGATGACTATGAGAACAACTATCATCACTAATCCTAGTAGTTTTATACTTGGACCAAACGGAGTTTGTTCATTTTGTAGACAACTTGCATAATCAGCAACACAACAACTACGCCCACACAAACTCCTTTGCTTATACACTCCAAGCTGTCAAATATTTATGGTCACATATTTCTTAATAAACCAGAGTCACAAGGATATCATTGTAATAAAGGCAATTGAGAGAGGGGCTGTATCGAATTAATGGTATGCACTTAGCAACCCTCTTCCAACAATTAAATTTAATTGGCTTCTAATCCCTCAATTTTAAACATCAATTACATATTTGCTGCCATTTCAATTATTTTATTAAGTACTAGAAGTTTCAAATTGCCATGATATGCAGCTAGATGCAAACCAGGCGGTTTCTGATGATCAAAATTTTGAAGAGTTTTTTATGTTTTTGCGGAATTGGTGAAAACCCTACTTTGTTATAGATCTTTTGAGATCTTGTTATTTCTTTTTGTATGTTTTGTATGTTTTATTAGTTTTATTAGTTTATTGTTTTAAAAGCAATTAAAATTTGATTCTAGTTTTTCTAACTCAACGTCCGAAGTTTTCTATGCTCCTAAATGATAGAGGGAAGCCATATGCATATAGCATAAATAGTATGTTGAATTCATCTAAGTAGCTGTAAATAATTCTATTTGGTAATATAACAAACAAGAGACTTGCTTCTCACTTGTCAGAGGTACTGACGAGCAGTGATTTGGTGCAGCAATGTTGAGTTAAGGATGACTTAACTTAGATCAAAGAGTGTGTACCAAAGTAACACTATGTAGAGTATTTGTGCAAGAGTATAACGTCATGCCCCATGCAACATGCACACGATTTTGCACCAAGCTTACATCGAAATGCACCAAGAAATGGGATTTCATGGCAAGTATTATGATGATTCAGGATCCCCACGTCGAGAGGAATTCAATGATACAAAGATTGGACATTGTATTCCAAAAGTTTTTGGAAAGTTTCAAAACGTTTTAGAACATTTTGGAAGCATTCAGAAAGCTCTGGAAGGTACGAGAAAGGTGCAAAAGACCCAAGAAGCTCCGGAAGAGTCTGAAAAGTGGCGGAAGGTGATGGAAGGCCACGAAAGATTTCGAAAGCATAGGAAAATATCTTGAGTCTAGGACATTCTAGGGATATCTAAGGTTGTCTGGTGTGTGGTAGAATCCCTTAGTGTTATACAATGTTGTCTAGCAACTTGTGGATGTTTTTAGAATTACTTGACCAACAAGTAAGGTAAATATCTAGGAAGAATCTACAGTAAGAATGTTCTAAGTATATTGGTTGGCCAATAGGGTAACGACATGTGGCACAATGTTAGCTATACATTAAGGAGGTGCTTCCTTATAAATAGGGGTTACCCTCATTTATAAGCAAGTCATACTAGACTTAAGGGTCTGAGAGCCTTGTACTTAAATGTCTTTACACTCCAAAAACCTAAATCTCTCGTGTCCTTATTCTTCATTACCTGAACCTTTCCTCTAGCAGTTTAAGGCTTACTTAAGTGCATTTTAGGGAGTTTTAGCACCTAAAGCTGCACGGTCTTTGCTTGTGAAACAATAAGGCCATGACAATTTGTACCAGAGTCAATGTTTAATAAAGGCTCATTGTGTGGGGTATTGAGAACAAGTTTGGATAGACATGATGACAGAAATTCCAATTGTTAGTAAGGAAACTAAGGCGTGTGAGGAAGTTCCCACTAGAGGGAAAAAGACCCAAGGTTAAAAAGAAGTCTTGTGACGTAATGAGCGCTATGGAGACCTGGATGGTTAAGGTGGAACTAGCCATGGCCAATACAATGGAGAGGCTAGATAGGCTGGAGCAAGGTTTAGAAGAGCTCAAAGGCAAGGTGGAAAGCCATAGGAATGAACATAAGGAATTCGTGCAAAGTTCTACGATTGCTATTGAGGTACTACGTCAAGAGGTTTATGCTTTCCAAACAAAGGTGCTGGAGGTCTTGGCCAAGGTCCAAACTCAGGTAGAGAAACTGAATAATAGGTTAGATGAGATGAAGGCTAAGGTAGCCACACTCAAGAGGTCGATAACGAGCAGTGCTATGGTAGCGTCACCCACGCTAGTTATTCCACGGATAAAGGTACCCAAACCCAAGGAGTATAGTGGCAAACGGGATGCCAAGGAGCTAGATAACTTCCTTTGGCACATGAAGAGGTACTTCAATGCTTTAGGGATCCTAAATGAAAAGCCCAAGGCAAACACTACAACCCTTTATCTCACGAATATTGTAGCTAGTTTGTGACGTCGCAAGTATGCAAAAATTAGAAATGGTGTATGCGTCATAGACACATAGGTTGAGCTACAAAAAGAGTTGAAATGCCAATTCTATTTACATAATGTGTCTTTTGACACAAGAAAGCGCATGAAGGAGTTGAGGCATACGCCCCCAATTTGCGAGTATGTAAAGGAATTTTCTGGGTTAATACTTCAAATCAACAACATGGGCGAGGCAGATGTCCTCTTTTACTTTATGGATGGCTTGCAACCATGGGTGTACCAAGAGTTACAAAGGCAAAGAGTGAAGGATGCCGTCATTATACTCACCATCACGAGACACTTGTCGACTATCATAGAGGTGAGTCTTTTAGGCACACTAAAACTCCCCACGACCATGATAGTAGTGAACAAAAGGATAGATGTCCACGTCGTCCATATCCCCATAATGGCAGAGGTAGAAGACGTGATGACCACCATAGCAGGGATAATAAGAAGGAATTGTCACCCAACCTAAAATGTTTCTTGTGATAGTCCATATTAGATGCGAGATTACCTAAAGAGGCAAGCGTTAAGTGCTATGCTCCAAGAACGTGAGGACATACAGGAGCTAGCATGCATGAGTGTTATACAAGTCCTCAATTCCTTGACACAAACCTCCGCACCTCTCAAGCCACTACACTGATCGTTGATACACTTGGACGCTCGCATCAATGACAAGACCACTAGAGTATTGGTCGATACTGGTGTCACGCATAATTTCATCTATATGAGTGAGGCTAAGAGGTTAGGCCTACAACTCGAAAAGGGGAAAGCACAAATTAAGGCGGCAAATACGGAAGTCGTATCCCTTGAGGGAATCACTCGTGGGGTTGAGCTGCAAATAGGACCTTGAAGAGATAAGGTTGATCTCTCCGTAACTCCCTTGGATACCTTAGATGTGGTGTTAGGCATAGACTTTTTGAGACACTATGATGTGATAATATGGCCTCGGTGCAACAAGATTTGCATCTCAGAGGGTGGTTCATGCATGCTTTCCACGGCAACCGAGTCGACCTCCAACACCATGTATCTAGAGATGATGCAACTAGAGTAGGATGGTAATGGAGTGAACGCAGCGAAAGGCTACACAAAGGAAGGCAAGATGGCATATAAGGTTGCCAAGCATGTAGGTACATAAGTAAGAAAACTAAGAGGCAGTGCAAGTAGGCAAGAAAAAAGCGACGACAAGGTGGTAAGAGTGCTCACTCGCAAACTTTGGGAAGTATTCAAAGATGTGACAAGCGCGTCACAGAATCGAGTAAGGAAGGATGTCACGCCCCACACAACACGTGCTTGGTTTCGTGCCAAGCTTGCACCAAAGTGCACAAGGAATGTGATTTTAGGGCAAGTATTATGGTGATTCAGGATCTTCATGTCGAGAAGAATTCAATAGTGCAAAGATTAGGCATGGTGTTCTGGAAGATTCCGAAACGTTCTAGAACACTTCGGAAGAGTCTGAAAGGTTTCGGAAGGCATAGGAAAGGTACGGAAGACTCAAAAAGGGTTTGGAAGAGTCCGAATGGTGGCGGAAGATTCCAGAAGCATAAGAAAATATCTTGAGTCTAGGGCATTCTAGGGATACCTAGGGTTGACTAGTGTATGGTAGAATTCCCTAGTGTTGTGTAGTGTTGTCTAGCAACTTGTGGATGTCTCTAGAATTATTAGCCAACAACTAAGCTTGTAAATATCTAGGAAGGATCTAGAGTAGGAATATTCTAAGTATATTGGTTGGCCAATAGGGTAGCGACATGTGACACAATATTACACATATTAAAGAGGTACTTCTTTATAAATAAGGGTGAGCCCTCATTTGTAAACAAGTCATACTAGACTTAAAGGTCTAAGAGCCTTGTACTTAAGTGTCTCTACACTCCAAAAGCCTTGTACATTTGCTTATGTATAGTGAATATTTTCTCATCTAAATCTCTCTTCTACCTGTTTAAAGTTTACTTAAGTGCACTTTAGGGAGTGCTAGCACCTAAGGCCGCACGGTCTGTGCTTGCAAAACAATAAGACCGTGACAATAAGCAGCCATGATGATGCCTTCACAAACTTCTTTGGTCAAAGTTAACAAATATACTCTCAATGCAAGCCATTTTGACTACTTTATGGTGAAATCAATAAGCTCCGGAAAAAAATTAGAAGATGTCTAACTTCTTATAAATCAACCACTAATTTTCCACAATGTCTTTTGCCTATTTCAGGCCATCCTGGCAAGGAATCTTCAACCAGCTAACCTGAAAATACAGACATAAATATTACAATCGTTTCCTAATAAGATGACTTGAATGTGGACCCCGTGTCTAATAACTCAAGAGATGCTATTATTTAAGGTACGACACCAAGAAGCAATTTGGCTTCTCCACTCATGAATTCAAAGCTGGAGGGCATACAAGGGAGCTATTAACTAGTATCATGATTGATGCCTTAATAGTAAACTAAAACCAGGATGTCTGGCTGATGGACTAATCTTTCAATCCAACTACTTCTCAAAGTTAGATAAAACTAAGAGCATGAAAATAAATACTCACAGGCAGGGAAGCCACTATAATCCCCAAATTCCTTGATATCCTTGGTGACACAGCTATTAGCAGCAAGTAGGACCTGCTTCCACATATAGCAGTAATTAGAGCTCCAGTCTTCAATTAATTAAAGCAGTCCAAAAATGGGTACAAGACCAAATTTTGTACTATTGCAGTAAAATGAACATGAGTACTTATTTGAAGGAATAACTAATCAAGTGTTTAGGTTGGCAGACAGAAGGTCTTTGTCCAATTGCACTTTCTATCTGCTTCAAACAACAGCAGAAATATTAAGGTTGACTTAGATGGAAAGCAGAGTAAAACTTACTCCAATGCAAAGCCATCTCCACTCTAACCAAAAGGTCATAGTTTTGACTTTACCCTATAACTAAATATAATAAATCTAACTAAAATTAACAGAACTATCTCCACCATTGACACAGCCGATGTTTTATGCTTTTCAAGCAAATACCATTGAAGCAATAGACACATGATCACAAACAACTACTATTCCTACCAACATTACATAGTCTCCTATCTTTTAGAACAAAAAACGACATAGATTTAAGGAAGTTGTAAAGCTGACGTAGTCTTTCAACGTAAGTCCTATCATTTGCAAGTTAAACTCAAGATTCAAAACTAAAGGAGGGGGAAAAAAAAGTAACATATGTCATGGAGTCTGCAATTCCAACTAGTCCACAAAGCATACAATTTTTCCAAGTAATTACACTGTCTCCAATATGACAAGAAAAGCAGATAAGTTGTTATGTAATGTAGGTGTATCTGTTTCTGTTTTTCACCTAGAAACACAGAACAATTAAACAATGCATGAGGGCAGAATCCCACCTGAACCAAATTATCTATCTTTGAATGGTCCCATATGACAGTATCTCTCCAACTGCAAAACCAATAACTGGCAACTCAATATTAACTTTAGCCAACTGCCAAATTCAAGCAAGTTGATGAAAATATAGATATTTAATACGGAAAGCCAACACATATCTCACCTTGTCAATGCAGGTATTTACACCAATCTCCACATGGTTCCCTATCCTACATTCAGTATCTGAGGAAAGAGAGAAACATATAATAGAAAACTTTAGTTGCTGATAGAAATTTGAACTAGATATCTAAGAGACATCTTCACTTTTCTTCAAAAGGCTAACAAGGATAAGTGTTAAAAGATATAGGAAAAAAACCATGTATGGTATGATGACCACAAGATATATTCCCATGAAATATGTTTAATATCACATTTTAATCCTTTATTTGAAGGATATCCCTGAGAAAAAAACTAACTTGAAGCTTATTCACCACGTTGCCATGCTCATCCACAAAAAATGCAAACCGCTATGAAATGACAACATATATAGAAGCCAATTTGAGAGGGTAACACTCAACTTATAGTAAAATTACAACTCTACTCCAAATTGAAAAATACGAAATAAATTAAGATATCAAATTTTGGAATAATCCAGTCGTACCATCTTGACAATTGCACACCCCCTTGTGAATTACACATGAATCGCCGATAATGTAATTACTGAGTGCAACATCGTAACTGTAGGGAAAAAAATTTAGAGTAGCACTTACTGGTAAAATGATGAAAATACTAAATTTAAAGTAAGCTATTTATCATACCCCACATTCGTCGATTGACCGATGGTAACCACAGGTCCAACGATAGTTCCTGATCCAACACAAACTTCCGCACCCAGCACCGCTTTTGGATGAAATATTGCTTCAATCTCAGTGACTGCTGATGGGTCAATGCAAGCTGATTCGTGGAAGGGCCCACCTCCATTTCACCATTTTTTAAACTCTTGGTGATTTTTTACTCCCAAAGCACGTGACAGGTACCATTTAGACAGTTTCACGAACATTTAGAAAGCAAAATTGCAAGAGACAATGAGCTAAACAGACTTGCCAGGGTCTGTAAAAAATTGCCAGGTTTAATCTGGCATGTTTCTTTTTGGAGTGAAAAACCAGAAATCGTCTAAGATTAACTACCATAACTTGTTAAAATGGGAACTCCAAGATTGGGCTGGAAATAGTGAACGAGGTTGCAGGAAATTACAAACTGAGCACCTGTCAGTCATTGGGGGATTAAAAAGCGGCACAACTGTGTTCCCAGCAAATCCCAGCCCGGGACAAGGATAATTTGTCCAAAAGACGAAACCATTTCAACATTTCTATCTATAATAATAAAGATATAAATAATGTTCTATATCTTTATTATTCTGAATATATCTCATTATTTAAAATTTTTAAAATATATATTTTTACAACTTTAAAAAAAATATAATGTAACTGACTTATATTCATTAGTCGAATTATAGAACTTAGTACTTACTTACTTAAATGAAAAATATCAAATAACTTTTTAAAAAATAAACTAGATAAAATATTATTAAATTTAATGTTTAGAAGCTAATTTTATAATTTTTTGTTTTCATATTATTTTTAAAGCAAATATTGATCTATTTAATTGTCTATGTTGTATTATATTATTTTT
>SNVD02015868.1:0-12262 GCA_013180625.2 Boswellia sacra | reverse complement strand
GGCTCTGATACCAAAATCTGATACCGGGCTGCTGGATTATAATAGATCAGGATAGGATCTTCAAGTTGATTATCAACTCACCAATGGCTGGAACAAATAAAATGGAACCTAACAACACTCTTTGAAAGGGATAACAAGCTCACCACCAAAGTAAACACCAATGGGATACAGAAAATTCACCACCCAAGGATGTAAACCAAGGATACAGGGCTCAAACTAACTCACCACTCTAACTGGAATCCACCAGAGATACAGAGTTAAAGAGAAATCATATTAAACACTGAATTCATTAAAATTCGAATTCCACACTTCACCCCTTGAATACCCAACTTTAGGACGTAAATAACTGGAACACCCTCCAAGCATAGTAAAAGACAAGATAAATGATTTCAACATTATAGTCTCAACTACTATATTGACCTATTAAATTATTGACTAAGACACATAATTAAAGTCATTAGATAATGAAAGCACAACCAACTAAGCTAGAAATTCAAATTCCAACCAACTATGCAATAAAATTCAAATTCTAGAGTAGACTTTAATGCACCATCAATTGTGAGCCAGCTATGAAGAGATAGTCATAGATTCCTGCAGACAACTCCAAATGACACATTGACAAATGTGTCTCGAGCTGTACTTCAAGATCCTTTTACAGCCACAATCTTGAACATCTTAATTCTCTGCACAGCGAATCCCAGTCCTTACTATACGAATTATCCCTCTTTTGTTTCATGTGCAACCTCTTGACCAATTGTGTAATAATTTGGCAACCCTTGAGACTATCATGATCCCATGGATTGCAGCACTCCTGTGTCACTGGTGGTGAGCTTGTTATCCCTTTAAGCCCTGTATCCTTGGTTTGCATCCTTGGGTGGTGAATTATCTGTATCCCATTGGTGTTCACTTTGGTGGTGAGCTTGTTATCCTTTCAAAGAGTGTTTGTTAGGTTTCATTCTATTTGTTCCAGCCATTGGTTGAGTTGATAATCAACTTGAAGATCCTATCCTCATCTATTATAATCCAGCAGCCCGGTATCAGATTTGGTATCAGAGTCATATCTCGAAGATCCGGTATCACAGAAACACACCTTCTTATCACTTGATCAGAACAATGCTTCCATAAGTATGGATCATCCCATATGTAATATTTGGCAATGTTTTTGATCTTGTCTCTTTGAGCTCGAGTCAAGTCATGTGGTAGCTTCTTGGTAACTACGTAATTAACAATATCTGCATACCAAGGGGCTGCTACATGTAGAGACAGCAATTGTTCATCCGGAAAACTTTCTTGTAATGGCAGTACATCCTCGTCATGGACATTGCGACTGAGATGGTCTGCAACTAAGTTTTCACTTCCCTTCTT
Source organism: Boswellia sacra (assembly GCA_013180625.2). NCBI lineage: Eukaryota > Viridiplantae > Streptophyta > Magnoliopsida > Sapindales > Burseraceae > Boswellia > Boswellia sacra. The sequence goes on along the minus strand of SNVD02015868.1, from coordinate 10,897 downwards.
GTCTTTGATTTCCTAGTCAAACTCCTGTAAAAGGAGTATCCACCTGATAAGCCTTGGTTTAGCATCTTTCTTTATGAGCAAGTACCTCAAAGCTGCATGATCAGAATAAACGGTTACTTTAGTACCAATCAAATAAGATCGAAACTTTTCTAAAGCAAATATAACCGCTAGCAGCTCTTTTTCAGTGGTAGAATAATTAAGTTGAGCATCATTTAAAGTCCGAGATGCATAGTAAATGCTATGTGAATTTTGCCTTTCGTTGACACCGAAACACAGCCCACATGTAGTCACTTGCATCGCACATGATCGCGAATGGATGATCCCAATTCGGAGATTGGATTACTGGAGCCGAAGTCAAGAGTTCCTTTAGTTTCTCAAATGTCTCTTTGCATTTCTCATCAAATTCAAAGGCCACATCATTCTGTAATAATCTGCATAGGGGCAATGCTATCTTCTAGAAATCTTTGATGAATCTACGATAAAAACCTGCATGACCAAGAAACGAACGAATATCCCGCACACTTGTGGGAGGTGGTAAGGACCATATAAGATCTATCTTGGATTTATCAACCTCTATACCCTTAGCAGAAATAACATGTCCCAAAACTATACCCTGATCTACCATAAAATGACATTTCTCCCAATTCAGAACAGGGTTAGTTTCTATACATCTTTGAAGTATAAGGGTAAGGTTGTCAAGGCATTTATCAAAAGAATCACCAAAAACACTAAAGTCATCCATAAATACCTCAATAATGTTCTCAACATAATCAGAGAAAATACTTATCATACACCTTTGGAAAGTGGTAGGGGCATTGCAAAGACCGAATGGCATGCGTCGATAGGCAAATGTACCGAATGGGCATGTGAATGTAGTTTTCTCTTGATCCTCAGGGGCAATGACAATCTGATTATATCCTGAATAGCCATCAAGAAAACAATAATGAGAATGACCTGCTAATCTCTCCAGCATTTGATCAATGAATGGCAAAGGAAAGTGATCCTTGCGAGTTGTAGAATTGAGCTTTCGATAATCAATACAAACTCGCCACCCGGTTTGGATACTAGTGGGAACTAGCTCGTTGTTGTCATTTTTAACCACCGTAACACCAGATTTCTTCGGAACAACTTGGACTGGACTCACCCACTTGCTGCCCGAAATTGGATAAATCACACCCACATCTAACAATTTCAGGATTTCTTTCTTGACAACTTCCATCATTGGAGGATTCAACCTCCGCTGTGCTTCTCGAGTGGGCTTGGATCTTTCTTCTAATAAGATACGGTGCATGCATATGGCTGGGCTAATACCTTTGATGTCAGCAATTGTCCACCCAATGGCTGTTTTGTTATCTCGAAGCACTCGAATGAGTTTCTCTTCTTGTAATGGTGTAAGGCCCTTGGCTATTATGACTGGCAAAGTATCCTTCTCACCCAAGAATACATGTTTCAGAATGATCTGGAAACAGAGGGCTTAGCTCCAAGGCACGGTGCTTTCATCACAGAAGGAAAAAGTTCTCAGTAGATAAAAAGCAATTAAATGTCACGAAACATCATACCTATTTGGTGATAGCTATAGTCCCATCCAAGCTTGCCACAGCTTCCTCCACTTCTTTAGACACTTGTATCAACTTCCTCGATTCTCTGGAATTTTCTGCCCCTATGTGCTCACTAATGGCTACTTCCAATGCATCCTTGCGAGTTAACTCAAAAAGTTGTTGTGCCAAATAATCGATAACATCCACTGCAAAAACAGAATGCAAGTCACTAGGGTACCTCATTGCCTCAAAAATATTGAAACGAATCACTGATAAGTGTCTATTTATATATCATTTTCATATCAATTTGTCCATGTTTCTTTGCTATATTCCTTGGTATTTTTATGTTTTTGTGTGGTTTTGATGTTTGTAGGAGTTTTGGAGCAACTTGCACAAAAATGGAGTAAACCCTTCATTTTCACCTCTGCTAGTCAACCATCTTCTCGGATTTAATTGTATTGATATAAAATGAACCCGATGACATATCATATACCGTTGAAAAGCTCTCGAAGTCTACTTTTTGGAGAAATTTACGGTTTATGAATCCAGTCAGTGTACCGAAAGTTGTAATCAAAACAGTGTAAGAAGTGTAGAAATGTAATTCCACACATCACTGTAGCATGTATAATACGGGACATTGTAGCACGTTACTGTAGCAGAGTATTTAAACACATTTAGGGTTTTATTTCATAACTTGAAGAGGGGAGAACGTGGTAGAGGCTGCTGCTCTGGAATTCTTTCATCTCTTGGAGTTCTTGAAGGAGAAAGGAAGCTTGGAAAGAGGAAGAACTACAATCCAAATAGAATTACATCAAATTTGCTAAGTTTTTCCCTTCCCTTTCATTTTCTGGAATGTCTCCATGTTGTATTGTATTTACCACGTTCTTAATCATGTGTAACTGAATCTGGATTGGTTGAGGGTGATTTCAAAGCCCCTGATATGGTTTTTGTAAGTTGATTGTGCAAGAAGTTGTTATCCAATTCTCTAATTGAAGTTGCTTGTATTTTCCCATTTCTAATGCTTATGATCTGTCTCTTATACACATCTAGATGTGTATAAGAGACAGATATAATCTGGTTGTGATTTATTGCTAGACTAGAAATCTTGATCCGTAATTGTCTTGAATTTCTAATCATTAGTAGCAAAATTGTGATCAGAGATTGCAATTGGAGAATACACCCTAAGTTAAATAATCCGAGCTTGTGTGTTTATTGCTTAGATCAACCTATCTTTCTTATCGTAATGCATCCATTGAATTAAATTTAGAGAGCTTGTTCTAGGTTGTTTAATGGATACAGATTAAATAAAGAGCCTGTTTTGTTTAACAACAAAGTAAGGAAAGATTGGGATAACAGAGCTTGTTGTTATCTACGGTTGGTAATTTCAATGGTGTAATTGGATGACAATTCTACAATTAATTCGCAAATCCATATCTTGTGGTAGAGAAGGATCCCTTAACCAGATTTCTGTCATTGATTTTTCATTCTCACTTCAATTAAGTTTGCATTGTGTTATTCTTTACTTGCATTAATATTTCATCTAGTTAATCAATCAACGAAACCCCCCCTATATAGTTTATTGTTGCTGGAAAATAACAAATTCAATTAGAATCAATCCTCGTGGGAACGATATCAATCAATCCTCGTGGGAACGATATCTTACTTATCACTTATTACTTGTGCGACTAGTATACTTGCTAGTTTCGAACGCATCAAGTTTTTGGCGCCGTTGCCGGGGATTGATTTTCTAATCGATTTGTTATTTTGTTTTCATTGTTGATTCATATTTTCTTTGTTTTCCTTTTCTGATTGTTTGTGTTTAGACAACATGGCAGTAAACTTCTATCAATTTAGTAACAGATTTGAGCCACAAGTACCATGGAGAGTAAATGAGGTAAGCACTCCGAACATTGAACAACAACTTTCTGAGCTAACCTCTATTGTGGAAAACATGGCTGTAGGAGATATGCAAAAATCTTATGAATGTTGGATATATTCTACTATGGAGCATCCAATCGACATGTATCCAACTTTACAAGAAGAATATATGGAACAATCAAATGCCATGGGTGGATTTCCAGGACAAACGAGGCAATGGTATGATCCTTTCTCTAGCACTTACAATACTGGATGGGACGATCAACATAATTTCAGTTACTGGAATCATCAACCAATCACTCTAAATATGATACCAAATCGGCCACAAGGTTTCAATCAACCTAGAGTGCAGCAACCTTTTCAAATGCAACCACCACCAATGCCACATCCAGCACCGCAACTAGCTTCGCAAAACTCAGGTATGTCTCTCGAAGATATTATTAATGCACTTGCCACTAACACAATGCAATTCCAGCAGGAAACTGGGGCAAGTATCAAAAACCTGGCAAATCAAATGGGACAATTGGCCACTAGCATGAGCAAATTCGAGGGCCAAGGCTCAGAAGAATTATCTTGTCAAACGGTGATCAATCCAAAAGAGAATTCTTGTGCAATAACTTTGCAAAATGAAGAGCAATTAGATGTCCTACCAAAGAAATCACAAACTAATGAAGGAGATGACACCACTTCCACCATGAACAAAACACTGACTTCTCAGGTAAATCCTATAACTCCCATTCCTTCATATGTTTCTCCTCCACTTTTTCCTAGTAGATTTGCACACTCGAAGGAGAAACAAGAACAAGAAATCCTGGAAACTTCTCACAAAATCGAGGTAAATATACCACTTCTGGATGCTATTGAGCAAGTACCTCGTTGTACAAAATTTCTCAAGGAGTTATGCACCAACAAGAAAAAGTTGAAGGGAAATGAGAAAGTAAGTGTGGGGGAAAATGTTTCAGCTGTATTGCAAAGAAAAATTCCTCTGAAATGCAAAGATCCAGGAACGTCCACCATCCCATACACCATTGGTAATACAAAGTTTGAAAGAGCTATGTTAGATTTAGGAGCATCTATTAATGTCATGCCATATTCTATTTATGCTTCTTTAAATCTTGGACCTTTTGCAAAAACTGGTATTATCCATTCAGTTTGCTTATCATTTTAATGCATATCCCAAAAGAGTTGTGGAAGATGTGCTTGTGCAGGTGAATCAATTGGTTTTCCCAGCAGACTTCTATGTCCTTAAAATAGAGGATGAGACATCTCGTAATCCAACTCCGATTCTTTTAGGGAGACCATCCTTGAAAAATGCTAAAACCAAGATTGATGTTCATGATGGCATTTTCACCGTGGAGTTTGATGGCAAAGTGATCCATTTCAATATTTTCGAGGCATTGAGGTACACTAGTGACTTGCATTCTGTTTTTGCAGTTGACATTATTGATTCTTTGCCACAACAATGTTTTGAGTTAACTCGCAAGGATGGATTGGAAAGGGCTATTAGTGAGCACATAGGGACAGAAAATTCTAAAGAACCAAGAAGGTTGATACAAGTGTCCAAAGAAATGGAGGAAGCTGTGGCAAGCTTAGATGAGACCATAGCTATAACCACAAATAGGTATGATGTTTCGTGCATTCAATTTCCGTTATCTAATGTGAAACTTCTGCCTTCTATGATGAAAGCCCCTACCTTGGAGCTTAAGCCTCTTCCAGATCATTTGAAGCATGGATTCTTGGATAAGAATGATCCTTTGCCAGTTAAAATAGAAATGGGCATTGCACCACTACAAGAAGAGAAACTCGTCCGAGTACTTAGAGATCACAAAACAGCTATTGGGTGGACGATTGTTGACATCCAAGGCCCAGCCATATGCATGGACCGTATCTTGTTGGAAAAAGGATCCAAGCCCACTAGAGAAAAACAGCGAAGATGGGACGCGGCCATGATGGAACCAACGTCGGGCTGAGGACGTTAAACCAAGCGCTTATTGGGAGGCAACCCAATGTTTTTACAAAATAAATAAAAAGAAAAGAAAAGAAAAATAAAATAAGGTAATAATGATCGATTTTTGTGTCTTGAGGAGATTCCTTTCGTAGGCCATCAAATTGATCAGGTTTTATCTCTCTTTGACATCTGTCTTATTTGTTTTTACTTGTTTTTTACTTTTGTTTGTTATTGCATTGTTATCTATTTTATGTGTCTTCAGTTTCGTTTCTGGTCTTTTCTTTTCCTTCCTTTTGTTTAATTTGATTATTTCGTACTTCGAATTCATTTGTGCAACAGCTTGAGGAAACATCCAAAGGGGAGCTGAAACCATTGCCCGAAGGTCTGAAACGTGCATATCTGGGAGAAGAACAAACTCAATCGCATTATCGGTAATATCTCTCCTTTTCTCTTCTTCAATGGATGCCGATATCTTTCTGTCGAACCTTCGTAAATATTTCCCTTCACTTCCTCAAAATGCTGTGTTTAAAAATTATAAAGTACGGATGACTAGACTTTGGGCATTGATGCTCCTAAATGTGCCTGCTGATATCCGATGGCTTATCGAAGCCAAGGTGAGATTGTCCGGTGAGCCGGACATTAATCTCGCAAAATACATGACTGGTCTAGGAAAGAGCTACTACGCCAAGAGGCGAAGAGCGAAAAGGTTACAAGTATGTTATAAATGTGCTAGATGGAATTGTAACCAGACTTGTCGTTCATTAGGTTTTGCGTCCAGGAATAGAGAAGAGAAACTTTCATTTATTAAGAATGGTTTGAGTAATGAGTCGCTGGATAATGTTTTGTTAACTATCTAGTCACATTCTTGTGGACTTGTTCAGCGTGAATTGCTTAATCTATGACACAATTTCGTGATGAATTGCAGTGTTATAGTCTAGGGAATCTGACTAAAAACGACCCTGTTTGCCAGTTTATAAGAAAACTGGATGGGAAGCAAATCCCGACTCATAGAAGGCGTTTCAGCCGTTACTGGACGTAAAACCAGAGGAAGATGTGAGCCACAATCACAACTAATTGTATATTTGAATGTGTGTTGTTGTCGAATTTTATTTCTTTCTTGTTTCGTTTGATCTGATTATCAATGTTGTTTTTGTGTTGTTGTTGTTTGTTGATTTTGTTTGTTTTAATTTCAAGTTTTCTTTTTGACAAACCATATGACTACCCCATGTCATACACACACTTGGAGACGAGTGTGGAGGTTTTGTCAACCTTCGCCGAAAGTATATCTCTACTTTTCATGCTTCACGTGGAAGATAAGTGTGACGGTTTTGTCAACCCCCACCGAAAGTGTATCTCAATTTTTCATGCTTCACGTGGGAGACAAGTGTGTAGGTTTTGTCAAACCCCGCCGAAAGCATATCTCATTTTTTCAAATCTTGGGGCCATAAATCTGCATCGAGCAACCCCCACCGAAAGTGTGTCCCCATGTGTCAAAATTTGAGAGTTTTTATGGGTGTATATATACATTCTGCATATTTTCATATGTCATTCCATAACCTGTCTTGCAATTGAAAAGCATAATATATAACGTGTCTTACACAAGATTAGAGCACTTGTAGAAATGGAGAAAACACCAATTCGGCGATTCCGCAATATATGCGTATTTTACGGATCGCAATTTGGTAAAGATGGAGAGTTTACAACAGCAGCTCTTGATCTTGGTAGGACATTAGCTGCGAGGGGTATTAATTTGATGTATGGAGGGGGTAGTCTTGGGTTAATGGGGTGTGTGTCGACAGCTGCATCCCTAGGAGGGAGTAAAGTTCTCGGCATTATCCCTAAACCATTAGATGTGCGAGATATCGTAGGCAACACAATCGGGGAAGAGTTACAAGTCTCTAGCATGCATGAGCGTATTGCACATATGATTGTTAAGTCCGATGCATTTATAGCTTTACCCGGTGGTTATGGCACATTAGAGGAGATATTTCAAATCACCTCTTGGGCACAGCTAAACATTCATAAAAAACCCATTGGTTTGTTAAATGTCAATAACTTTTTTGATGGTTTGTTGTCGTTTCTTGATCAAGCTGTAGAAAAAAATTTTATCTCACCATCAGCGAGGCAAATCCTTGTTACAGCTTCAACGGCAGGGGAGTTAATTGACAAACTACAAGACTTCGTCTATTCGCCTGATCCAACAATGGCTCGGATAAATTGGTTTGGAGAAGGCAACAAAAGGCGTCAACTGGATTTAACCCTCCATCTGTAATCTCTATTGCTGGTTTGCTTCGTTTTTGTTTGCTTTCTTTTTAGTGTGTTTATTTGAGATTTTTCATGTCGTTCCTTTTGAGCTTTTTCAGGTTATTTCTTTCGTCCCAGGTAATATTTTCTAATCTCGGTTTTTAGAGTGGTGGCTTAAAAAGTTCAAGTTCTCTTGAAACGCATTCTGGATCTTTTCAATCCATAATGGCTGAATAAGGAGGCTAACTTCTAAACTTTTTAGACCCATTCTAACTAACTTGTTTTTGTTTGATGACTTGTTGAACTTTGTTATTTTATGAGTGAGTTTAGTTTTGCATAATTTAGAGTTGTTATGTGTTTTTATCTTTATCAGTTTCGATTCAAAAAAAAACAATTGTGGAAAACCTGAGAATGACAGAATATGGGGTTTTCTTTAACCCTTGAAACGCATTCTCTCGACATAAATCTGTAGTTTGTTTATTTCATGTTGTTTTAAGTGTCTTGTATCTTGTTTTGTTCTTTCATAATAAAGGTATATAGGCTGGAAACCTTAAGTCTGCGGGCTACTGGTCCTAAGGATTGTTGTAATATACAATCTTGACTCAGGTGTAACAACGCCACGTACCTATTTTCTTGCATTTTGTGGGTCAATGATAAGGCAATGATTGAATTAAGAATAACTCTTGGAAAATGATCAATGATGCATGGATCTGTGTGCTTGAAATGTTTATTGGTTTTCGCTTTGCTTTTGATTCCTTGCGCAACATTGAGCACTGAGCTATTATCACTGAGTTATTTGTTCACTTAGAGAAAGTTTATGTAATTTAAATGTTTCTTCAGATTTCAATGAATTCTAGGACTTGCTTGATGGTCACTCAAGGCGAAATCCTAGGCTGTGCAACATTGGGGAAATGATTTAGGCCATCTTTGGACCGTTTGAGCCTTAATAGCCAACCTTGATAGAAATTGATCCATAGTTACCCCTTTGAGCCTCTGTAAGCCTTTTTCTTTGTTAACTCACTAAAAGTTTTCTTAACCTTAAATGAGTTTGTTCCAAATAGTTTATCCCTTACCTATGAGCATGTAGATCATTCACAATTAAATTCTGAGCTATGTTCTGGTTTTGGGAAGTTAGAGGAGGTTGGGATGTATCATGAGCAATGCTAGTGAGTTCTATTATGTTTGTAAAAAAAAAAAAAGAAAAAAAAAGACAATCTGTACTTATCGTCCACGTACTTACACATTGAGGACAATGTGTTGTTTACGTGTGGGGGAGGGAAGTGTAATATAAAAAAAAAAGAAAAAAAACAAGAGAACAAAAGAAGAAGAATAAGAGATCTATACCCTTAAGTGTTCTTAAAAAGAATGAAACAACAAAGTGTGGGGGTGTAGTTTTCTTTTGTTTTCTGCAAAAAAAAAAAAAAGATTGAGTATTCTAAATAAGTTTGGGGGAGTAACCTGGTGAATTGAAATGAAGTTGTATTAGAGGGTTGAGCTCTACATAGTCTTGAATGATTTATGTGTTTGTGGGTGATTTGAGCCAAATTTTTATCCTTTATCATATCTTCACCCAAGCCAAACGTTACAAGCTTAATAAAGTCCTACTTGATCCTTGGTGTTGTGCATGTCTACATTAGTGGAGAGTGACTGGAAAAGCAAGCCTATGGAGTTCATTTATACACACATCTTCAATATTAAATACGTTCATTTTTATGCATAAACTCATCCGGGTTACAAGTGATTAGGTGAGAATGGCTCTACACACACACACTTGAGGAATTGAAATGAAGCGAAACTAATTTTTGAGATAAATTCTTGATCAAGTGCATTATTTTGAAGTTTTCCTTGGGTTATAATTAAGTACAATCTTTGAGGCCTATTTACAAGTTGAAGCATTGGTGTGTTTTAATTTTTCTCTGATTCTGTTTCGGTTTAGTTTTGTTTCGTATCATGTTAGTTGCTCGAGGACTAGCAAAGTCTAAGTGTGGGGGAATTTGATAGGTGTCTATTTATGTATTACTTTTATATCAATTCGTCCATGTTTCTTTGCTATATTCCTTGGTATTTATATGTTTTTGTGTGGTTTTGATGTTTGTAGGAGTTTTGGAGCAACTTGCACAAAAATGGAGTAAAACCCTTCATTTTCACTTCTGCTAGTCAGTGATCTTCTCGGATTTAATTGTATTGATATACAATGAACCCGATGACATGTTATATACCGTTGGAAAGCTCTCGAAGTCTATTTTCTGGAGAAATTTACGGTTTATAATCCATTCAGTGTACCAAAAGTTGTAATCAAAACAGTGTGAGATGTATAGAAATATAATTCCACAAGTCACTGTAGCATGTATAATACGGGGAACTGTAGCAAGTCACTGTAGCAGAGTATTTAAACACATTTTAGGGTTTTATTTTCATAACTGGAAGAGGGGAGAACGTGGTGGAGGATGCAGCTCTGGAATTCTTTCATCTCTTGGAGTTCTTGAAGGAGAAAGGAAGCTTGGAAAGAGGAAGAACTACAATCCAAAGAGAATTACATCAAATTTGCTAAGGTTTTCCATTCCCTTTCATTTTCTGGAATGTCTCCATGTTGTATTGTATTTACCACGTTCTTAAACATGTGTAACTGAATCTGAATTGGTTGAGGGTGATCTCAAAGCCCCTGATATGGTTTTTGTAAGTTGATTGTGTAAGGAATTGTTATCCAATTCTCTAATTGAAGTTGCTTGTATTCTCCCATCTTTAATGCTTATGATTGCTTGCTGATTGTATTTGAGTGGCCAACTGAATATAATCTGGTTGTGATTTATTGCTAGACTAGAAATCTTGATCCGTAATTGTCCTGAATTTCTAATCAGTAGTAGCAAAATTGTGATCAGAGATTACAATTGGAGAATATAACCTAAGTTAAATAATCCGAACTTGTGTGTTTATTGATTAGATCAACCTATCTTTCTTATCATAATGCATCCATTGAATTAAACTCAGAGAGCTTGTTCTAGGTTGTTTAATGGATAGAGATTAAATAAAGAGCTTGTTTTATTTAACAACAAAGTAAGGAAAGATTGGGGTAATAGAGTTTGTTATTATCTACGGTTGATAACTTCAATGCTGTAATTAGATGACAATTCTACAATTAATTCGCAAATCCAGATCTTGTGGTAGAGAAGGATCCCTTAACCAGCTTTCTCCCATTGATTTTTCATTCAAATTTACTTTCTGTTTTGTTATTCTTTAATTGCATTCTTATTTCATTTAGTAAAGCATTCAACAAAAATCCCCCCTGTTT
>SNVD02015866.1:0-123628 GCA_013180625.2 Boswellia sacra | reverse complement strand
GTATTCAATTCTTCTTCCTCTTTTCTTTGTATGTATAACATGCTCACACTGCACATGCTAATAAAGATAAAATAAGTTGTGTTAAAATGAACTAGGATCAATGGAATGGAGATTAATATAATGAATACATTAGACTTAGCAAATCCGAGTGGAGGTCGAATTCATATCTGGGCCAGATTTAATCTCGTACCTAACTTCCCAAACTCGTCTCTGAGGAGGTAAATGTAGTTTAGGTCCATAAGCAAGGGATTAGACTACGGTCACTCACAAATTTTCCATAGTTAGACATGAGTGGTGACTCTATTTCATTCTTTAGGCTTGCCTTTGAGGCTTGTTCTGTGCTCCCTTAAGTCCTTAATGGGCTTTGACACAGTGTCGTGGTCGTAATCGCTCTGGCGGAATGAAAGCCTGGTTCACACACGTGTCACACTATGACTAGTTCATAACGTATTCTTACCGTAGACCTTGCCACACCAAAACATTAATATAAATAAAACTTTAGAAGCCGTAAATTCAATTCCAATCCCTAATTCTTAAAATAAAAGATTCAAAATCCAAAACTGGGTTTCTCAAACCTCCTTTATGGTTGCCTAACTCAAGGCTTCTCCTCCGTGGCCCACCTCACATCTATCATCTCTCCCTTTTTTCAAGCTTGCATCAATGGTGGCTCCTCATGAATTGACAGTGTCTCCTCTGGACTTGCATTGCCTGTGTTGTTATAAATCTCATGTTGCTCACACAGGATAGATACATACTTGTATGTATCTTAACTTGATAAAGTACTTTGTATTAGACAGCTTGTAAAATTTCTTGTAAGATTGATGAGCTTTCGAAGTAATTGTCTTTTGTATTTTGTTTGTAGATTATAATCTTTTTTAGCATGTTGGCTATTGTTGTTTCTCTTGCACCGCTCTGTTTCCATTTCGGATTTTTGATTTGTCTACTTCTAGCAACTGTTGTTAGAAATCTCATGTTGCCCACACAGGAGATACATGAACTTATAAGTTCTAGCTATATTCCTTCATATTCATTTGTTTCTTTGCCTTGCTTGTAATTGATTTTTAGACACTGAAGATTAAATTTAGAAAAAGTCTTTCTTTTCGATTTTTGTTTTAAGAATTTTAGGTCGAGAAAGATACAAAACATTTGTTACGTCGGATTCTCAATAAGCAAAAGGTTTTAATTTTCTAGTTTATTGTTCTTTGTTCTAACGATGTGAAGAGTTGGACTATTATTATTATCTAAAATTTGACAAAAATATATTAAGATCATTTGGTACACATGTTAGTTTACATGTCTCCTTGTAACCCAACTAATTATATTAATTCCAATTTTTAGCCAAAAACCTTTGTTTACAACTGTTGATCAACTTGTGAAAGTAAATGAGAACAAGATTATCATGTACTGAAGTCTTCATCTACAAAAATATTTATAGATCCTTATAATTGAATATCATCAAAAGGGAAACATGCTAGGCCCGTTGGCTATTTGTGTGGCTAGCTTTACGTTTTGGATGCTTTCATTAATTCCATGGCTTGTCAGCATAGTAAAAGCTATCTAGTTAATCAAATTCACTGAGTTGGTTATGAAATAGAACCCCACCAATATCCTTAATTAATGCATTACAAATGTATATATGCTTTATTTAAAGAATAATACAGAAAAAGCAAAACTGCAAAATAAATTATTTGAAAATTGATGTCGATTTCTTTCTCTTTTTTTTTAACTATTTGAAATTTGTCAGATATGTGCCTTGAGAGTGATATATATTTTCCATAAATTTGTAAAAACATCATTAATAAATAAAGTTGCTATTCTTTATTTTACCCAAATATGATTGTATCAATCACTAAAGGTTGTAGAGCTTATCTGATGATAAAAATTCTATACATATGAGATATAGAATTTTATCATAACTCAAAACTAGTTTGCAACCTATAAACAATAGTTAGGCACTTTGTTTGGACAACGTTATTGTGTTGTTTACCTTCAATGGGGAAATGGTGAGTCTGTAACCATTTTAAGTGGAGACTTCAGGACAAAGACACCTGTGCATTATGAATGCATTAAACATGACAAAGTGGAATTATATCATTTGGTGGAAATATAGTGACCGAATGTAAACTACCACAAGCAAGCACTAAAGGCATTCTTACCTTAATCCTAATTGGGTATTGTACCTTTGGTACACAGGCTGTAGTCTTTCACTAGAATAAAAAGTGAGATATTGATGAAGGTTAATACCTTGTATAGTTGGAATTATAAGATCTATATATTATTAGACACTATAACATAGATATAGAATTCATAACTCCTAAGGAGTTGCATAATACAATCTTGATGGTTTTATAAGGTTTTAAGTGATTGAATATTGGGCAAGTGCTTAATGAAAGGTTCTTCATTAAACTAAGATTTATTAGAACAAATCTTAAATCACTTAAATGCTGTAAAACTAGTATTAAGAGTTCAAGATGTAATTGGAGGGTCAAAATGATAATTTATACCTAGCTCCAATTATTAGTATTCTATTAAGGGTATTTATGTAAATTTGTTGTTTAATAGATAAGGCTTAAACGAAATAATTTAATCAGATTAAATTATTAAGCTTTCCAAAAGGAATATTTAATTTAAGAGTGCAACTTTGGACCTATAGTGGGATAGACCAAAGTTAATAAGTGGGACCCACTATAGTTATGAGATAACAAGGTACTAGGTCAAACTTATTAGAATTTGTAAGTAAATATGTCTATCAAGGCCTCCTGAGTATCTGGTTAAATCATCTGAACATGAGACTAAAATATGAGAAATAATTATTTAACTTAATCGAGATTTTATTGAGAATAAAATTTCATATATTAATTTCAATATGTTAAATTGTAAATGGGCTTAATTTTTTAATTAAAAAGTTTAATTAAATAAAAAGCTAATGTGTTTGATATTTAATTAAATAAGTTATTAGGCTATAGAGCTATTGAGCTTTTTGGGCTTGTTAATTAATTAATTAAGAGTTTAATTTTTAATTAAAGAGGTGATGCGTTCGAAACTAGCAAGTATACTAGTAGCACAAGTAATAAAGTGATAAGTAGATATCGTTCCCACGAGGATTGATTCTAATTGAATTTGTTATTTCCAGCAACAATAAACTAAACAGGGGGGATTTTTGTTGAATGATTTACTAAATGAAATAAGAATGCAAGTAACGAATAACAAAACAGAAATAAAATTTGAATGAAAAATCAATGAGAGAAATCTGGTTAAGGGTTCTTTCTCTGCCACAAGATATGAATTTGTGAATTAACATAGAATTGTCATCCAATTACAGCATTGAAGTTACAAACCGTAGATAACAACAAGCTCTGTTACCCCAATCTTTCCTTACTTTGTTGTTAAATAAAACAAGCTCTTTATTTAATCTCTATCCATTAAACAACCTAGAACAAGCTATCTAAGTTTAATTCAATGGAAGCATTACGATGAGAAAGATAGGTTGATCTAAGCAATAATCACACAAGTTCGGATTAATTAAACTAGGTTGTATTTTCCAATTGCAATCTCTGATCACAATTTTGCTACTAATGATTGGAAATTCATGACAATTACGGATCAAGATTTCTAATCTAGCAATAGAAAACAACAGATTATATTCAGGTGGCCATTCCAAATACAATCAGTAAGCAATCATAAGCATTAGATATGGGAAAATACAAGCAACTTCAAGTAGAGAATTGGATAACAATTTCTTACACAATCAACTCACAAAATCCATATCAAGGGCTTTGAAATCACCCTCAACCAATTCAGATTTAGTTACACATATTCAATCAGAATAACAAATAAAATACAGATAAATTCCAGAATTGAAAAGGAAAGAAAGAACTTAGCAAATTCTTTGAAAATCTTCTGTGTAGATGAATCGTCTTGGAATTGTAGTTCCTCCTCTTTCAAAATCTTCTTTCTCCTTCAAGAACTCCAAGGGATGAGAGAAATTCAGAAATGCAGCCTCCTCCCACGTTTTCCACTCTTCAAGTTATGAAAATAAAACCCTAAAATGTGTTTAAATACTCTGCTACAGTAACTTGCTACAGTTCCCCGTATTTAATAACATGCTACAGTGATATATGGATTACAAATATACACTTCTTATACCATTTTTATCACAACTTTCGGTACACTACATAAATTCGTGAATCGTAAATTTCTCCAAAAAATAGACTTCGAGAGCTTTTCAATGGTATATAGCATGTTATCGGTTAATTGTATATCGATACAATCAACTCCGAGAAATTGGTTGATTAGCAGAGGTGAAAATGAAGGGTTTTACTCCAATTTTGTGCAAGTTCCTCCAAAACTCATACAAACATCAAAAACCACACAAAAACATAAAAATACCAAGGAATATAGCAAAGAAACATGGACGAATTGATATGAAAATGATATATAAATAGACACTTATCAAATTCCCACACACTTAGACTTTGCTAGTCCTCGAGCAACTACGACAATATGAAATAAAACTAAACCGAAACAGAATCAACAAAAAATTAAAACACACAAATGCTTCATCTTGCAAATAGGCCTCAAAGATTGTACTTAATAACAACCCAAGGAAAAATTCAAAATAATGCACTTGATCAAAAATTTCATCTCAAGGATTAGTTTCGCTTCACTTCAATTCCTCAAGTGTGTGTGTGTGTAGAGCCATTCTCACCTAATCACTTGTAACCCGGATGAGTTTATGCATAAAATGAATCATATTTAATATTGAAGATGTGTGTATAAATGAACTCCATAGGCCTGCTTTTCAAGTCACTCTCCACTAATGTAGACATGCACAACACCAAGGATCAAGTAGGACTTTATTAAGCTTGTAACGTTTGGATTGGGTGAAGGTATGATCAAGGATAATAATTTGGCTCAAATCACCCACAAACACATAAATCATTCAAGAATATGTAGAGCTCAACCCTATAACACAACTTCATTTCAATTCACCAGGTTACTCCCCCAAACTTATTTAGAACACTCAATCTTTTTTTTTTTTTTTTTGCAGAAAACAAAATAAAACTACACCCCCCACACTTTGTTGTTTCATTCTTTTTAAGAACACTTAAGGGTATAGATCTCTTATTCTTATTCTTTTTTTTTCTTCTTTTTTTTTTATTACACTTCCCCTCCCCCACACTTAAACAACACATTGTCCTCAATGTGTAAGTACGTGGACGATAAGTACAGATTGGTTTCTTTCTGTTTTTCTTTTTTTTTTTTTAAACACAATAGAACTCACTTGTATTGCTCATGACACATCCCAACCTCCTCTAACTTCCCAAAACCAGAACATAGCTCAAATTTTAATTGTGAACAATCTACATGCTCATAGGTAAGGGATAAACTGTTTGGAATAAATTCATTTGAGGTTAGGAAATCTTTTAGTGAGTTAACAAAGAAAAAGGCTTACAAAGGCTCAAAGGGGGTAACTAGGGATCAATTTCAGTCAAGGGTGGCTATTAAGGCTCAAACGGTCCAAAGATGGCCTAAATCATTTCCCAATGTTGCACAGTCTAGGATTTCACCTCGAGTGACCATCAAACAAGTTCTAGAATTCATTGAAATCTGAAGAAACATTTAAATTACATAAACTTTCTCTAAGTAACAAATAACTCAGTGATAATAGCTCAGTGCTCAATGTTGCGCAAGGAATCAAAAGCAAAGCGAAAACCAATAAACATTTCAAGCACACAGATCCAGGCATCATTTATCATTTTCCAAGAGTTATTCTTAATTCAATCATTATCTTATCATCGACCCACAAAATGCAAGTAAAGAGGGACGTGGCGTTGTTACACCTGAGTCAAGATTGTATATTTCAACAATCCTTAGGACCAGTAGCCCGCAGACTTAAGGTTTCCAGCCTATATAACTTTATTATGAAAGAACAAAACAAGAAACAAGACACTTCAAATAACATGAAATAAACAAACTACAGATTTATTTAGAGAGAATGCGTTTCAAGGGTTAAATAAACCCCATATTCTGCCATTCTCAGGTTTTCCACAATTGTTTTTTTTTTTAAATCAAAACTGATAAAGATAAAAACACATAACAACTCTAAATTACGCAAAACTAAACTCACTCATAAACAAAGTTCAACAAGTCAGCAAACAAAAACAAGTTAGTTAGAATGGGTCTACAAAGTTTAGAAGTTAGCCTCCTTATTCAGCCATTATGGATTGAAGAGATCCAGAAGGCGTTTCAAGAGAACTTGAACTTTTTAAGCCACCACTCTAAAAACCGAGATTAGAAAATATTACCTGGGACGAAATAAATAACCTGAAAAAGCTCAAAAGAAACGACATGAAAAATCTCAAATAAACACACTAAAAAGAAAGCAAACAAAAACGAAGCAAAACAGCAAATAGAGATTACAGATGGAGGGTTAAATCCAGTTGACGCCTTTTGTTGCCTTCTCCAAACCAATTTATCCGAGCCATTGTTGGATCAGGTGAATAGACGAATTCTTGTAGTTTGTCAATTAACTCTCCTGCAGTTGAAGCTGTAACCAGCATTTGCCTTGCTGACGGTGATATAAAATTTTTTTCTACAGCTTGATCAAGAAAGGACAACAAACCATCAAAAAAATTATTAACATTTAACAAACCAATGGGTTTTCGATGGATGTTTAGCTGTACCCAAGAGGTGATTTGAAATATCTCCTCTAATGTACCATAACCACCCGGCAAAGCTAGAAATGCATCGGACTTAACAACCATATGTGCAATACGCTCATGCATACTAGAGACCTGTAACTCTTCCCCGATTGTGTGGCCTACGATATCTCGTACAGCTAATGGTTTAGGGATAATGCCGAGAACTTTGCTCCCTCCTAGGGATGCAGCTGTGGACACACACCCCATTAACCCAAGACTACCCCCTCCGTAAATCAAATGAATACCCCTCGCAGCTAATGTCCTACCAAGATCAAGAGCTGCTGTGGTAAACTCTCCATCTTTACCAAATTGCGATCCGCAAAATACGAATATATTGCGGAATCGCCGAATTGGTGTTTTCTCCATTTCTACAAGTGCTCTAATCTTGTGTAAGTCACGTTAGTTATTATGCTTTTCAATTGCAAGACAGGTTATGGAATGACATATGAAAATATGCAGAAAGTATATATACACCCATAAAACTCTCAAATTTTGACACATGGGGACATACTTTCGGTGGGGGTTGCTCGATGCAGATGTATCGCCCCAAGATTTGAAAAAATGAGATATGCTTTCGGCGAGGTTTGACAAAACCTACACACTTGTCTCCCACGTGAAGCATGGAAAATGGAGATACACTTTCGGCGGTGGTTGACAAAACACCCACACTTGTCTCCCACGTGAAGTATGAAAAAGGTAGAGATATACTTTCGGCGGAGGTTGACAAAACCTCCACACTCATTTTTTTTTCTTTTTTTTTTTTGCCCCCCCTCCCCCCCACCCCCCCCCCCCCCCCCCTCCCCACTGATTGTGCTTATGACATGGGGTAGTCATATGGTTTGTCAAAAAGAAAACTTGAAATGAAACAAACAAAATCAACAAACAACAACAACACAAAAACAACATTGATAATCAGATCAAAACGAAACAAGAAAAAAAATTCGACAACAACAACACACATTCAAATATACAAGTAGTTGTGATTGTGGCTCACATCTTCCTCTGGTTTTACGTCCAGTAACGGCTGAAACGCCTTGTATGAGTCGGGGATTTGCTTCCCATCCAGTTTTCTTATAAACTGGCAAACAGGGTCGTTTTTAGTCAGATTCCCTAGACTATAACACTGCAATTCATCACGAAATTGTGTCCATAGATTAAGCAATTCACGCTGAACAAGTCCACAAGAATGTGACTCGAGAGTTAACAAAACATTATCCAGCGACTCATTACTCAAACCATTCTTAATAAATGAAAGTTTATCTTCTCTATTCCTGGACGCAAAACCTAATGAACGACAAGTCTGGTTACAATTCCATCTAGCACATTTATAACATACTTGTAACCTTTTCGCTCTTCGCCTCTTGGCGTAGTAGCTCTTTCCTAGACCAGGCATGTATTTTGCGAGATTAATGTCCGGCTCACCGGACAATCTCACCTTGGCTTCGATAAGCCATCGGATATCAGCAGGCACATTTAGGAGCATCAATGCCCAAAGTCTAGTCATCCGTACTTTATAAATTTTAAACACAGCATTTTGAGGAAGTGAAGGGAAATATTTACGAAGGTTCGATAGAAAGATATCAGCATCCATTGAAGAGAAGAAAAGGAGAGATATTACCGATAATGCGATTGAGTTTGTTCTTCTCACAGATATGCACGTTTCAAACCTTCGAACAATGGCTTCAACTCCCGTTTGAATGTTTCCTCAAGCTGTTGCACAACTGAACTCGAAGCACGGAATAATCAAATTAAACACAAGAAAAGAAAAGAAAAGAAAAGAAAATAGAGACACATAAAAGAAATAAAAACACAAGAGCAAATGAAAGTCAAAAACAAACAACAAAGCAAATGAGACAAATGGCAAAGAGAGATAAAACCTGATCAATTATAATAGCCTATGAGAGGAATCTCCTCGAAACACAAAAATTGATCAATACTACCTTCTTTCTTTGTCTCTTTTTATTTATATTTCAAAAACATTGGGTTGCCTCCCAATAAGTGCTTAGTTTAACGTCCTCAGCCTGACGTTA
The DNA here is from genome assembly GCA_013180625.2 of Boswellia sacra. NCBI lineage: Eukaryota > Viridiplantae > Streptophyta > Magnoliopsida > Sapindales > Burseraceae > Boswellia > Boswellia sacra. Next base: position 114,894 of record SNVD02015866.1, on the reverse strand, counting down.
TCTGTCCTCACCCATCAAAATAAGTTGGCTCGTAGAGAGGTACCTCATCGATGTCCTGCATCACTGAATTCTCACAGTAAGGCTTCAACCTGTGCCCATTCACCTTGAATACTTTATCCGTTTTTAAGCTCTTGATTTCCATTGCACCATGGGGAAAAACATTAGTAATAACAAAAGGTCCAACCCATCGAGATCGTAATTTACCTGAAAATAACTTGAGGCAAGAACGAAATAAAAGAACTTTCTGTCCCACTTCAAAATTCTTCCTAGAGATCATTTTATCATGAAATGCCTTAGTTCTCTCCTTGTAAATTCTGGAATTCTCATAGGCATCATTTCTAAGTTCTTCCAATTCTTGCAATTGAAGCTTCCTTTGTTCGCCAGCAGCATCCATCTCCATGTTACAAATCTTTACTGCCCACCATGCTTTGTGTTCGAGCTCTACCGGAAGGTGACATGGCTTACCATAGACTAACCTGTACGGAGACATACCAATAGGTGTCTTGTAAGCAGTCCGGTATGCCCAAAGTGCATCATTAAGTCGTAGGCTCCAATCCTTTCTGTTCGGATTCACTGTCTTCTCGAGAATGGACTTGACTTCTCGATTTGAAACTTCAACTTGACCACTAGTTTGTGGATGATATGCAGTAGACAACTTGTGAGTGATGTTGTATTTCTGGAGCAAGGCTTCAAATGATCGGTTGCAGAAGTGTGTCCCTCTATCGCTAATCATGGCTCTTGGTGTTCCAAATCTCGCAAAAATGTTAGATTTCACAAAATCTACAACAACTTTAGAATCATTAGTTCTCGTAGCTTTTGCTTCCACCCATTTAGAAACATAATCCACAGCAAGTATAATGTAAACATTACCAAAAGATGAAGGAAAAGGACCCATGAAATCAATACCCCACACATCAAAAATCTCGACAATAAGTATAGGGGTTTGTGGCATTTGATTTTTGGCACTTAAATTACCTGTCCTTTGACAACGGTCACAAGCTTTGCGGAACAGATATGCATCTTTGAACAATGATGGCCAGTAGAATCCACAATCAAGAACTTTAAGGGCTGTTCTTTTTTGTCCAAAATGACCTCCACATGCATAAGAAGGACAGAAGGTTAAAATTGAATTAAATTCAGATTAAAAAATGCACCTTCTTATCACTTGGTCAGAACAATGCTTCCATAAGTACGGATCATCCCATATGTAATACTTGGCAATGTTCTTGATCTTGTCTCTTGAGCTCGAGTCAAGTCATGTGGTAGCTTTTTGGTAACTAAGTAGTTGACAATATCTGCATACCAAGGGGCTACTACATTTAGAGACAACAATTGTTCATCCGGAAAACATTCTTGTAATGGCAGTAGTACATCCTCGTCATAGACAATTGCGATGGAGATGGTCTGCAACTAAGTTTTCACTTCCCTTCTTGTCTTTTATCTCCAAGTCAAACTTCTGTAAAAGGAGTATCCACCTGATAAGCCTTGGTTTAGCATCTTTCTTTGTGAGCAAGTACCTCAAAGCTGCATGATCGGAATAAACGGTTACTTTAGTACCAATCAAATAAGATCGAAACTTTTCTAAAGCAAAAATAACCGCTAGCAGCTCCTTCTCAGTGGTAGAATAATTAAGTTGAGCATCATTTAAAGTCCGAGATGCATAGTAAATGGCATGTGGAATTTTGCCAATTCTTTGACCCAAAACGGCACCCACAGCATCAATCACTCGCATCACACATGATCTCAATGGATGATTCAATTTGGAGATTGGATTATTAGGAGCTGAAGTCAAGAGTTCCTTCAGTTTCTCAAAAAGGCCTCTTTGCATTATCATCAAATTCAAAGGCCCACATCATTCTGCAAAATCTGCATAGAGGAAATGCTTATCTTCGAGAAATACTTGAATGAAATCGACGATAGAAACCTGCAGACAAGAAACTAACGAAGATCCGCACACTTGGGGAAGGGGTTAAGGAAAACATACATAAGATCTATCTTGGATTTATCAACCTCTATACCCTTAGCAGAAATAACAGGTCCCAAAACTATACCCTGATCTACCATAAAATGACATTTCTCCCAATTCAGAACAAGGTTAGTTTCTATACATCTTTGAAGCATAAGGGTAAGGTTGTCAAGGCATTTATCAAAAGAATCACAAAAACACTAAAGTCATCCATAAATACCTCAATAATGTTCTCAACATAATCAGAGAAAATACTTACCATACACCTTTGGAAAGTGGCAGGGGCATGGCAAAGACCGAATGGCATGCGTCGATAGGCAAATGTACCAAATGAGCATGTATGTAGTTTGCTCGATCCTCAAGGGCAAAGACAATCTGATCATATGCCTGAATAGCCATCAAGAAAACAAATAATGAGAAATGACCCCGCTAATCTCTCCAGATTTGATCATGAATGGCAAAGGAAAAGTGATCCTTGCGAGTTGCAGAATTGGAGCTTGCGATAAGTCAATACAACTCGCCCCCCCCCCCCCAACCCGGTTGTGGATACGGAGTGGGAAATAGTCATTATTGTCATTCTTAACCACCGTATACACCAGATTTCTTTGGAACGATTTGGATTGGACTCACCCACTTGCTATCCGAAATTGGATAAATCACACCCACATCTAACAATTTCAGGATTCCTTTCTTGACAACTTCCATCATTGGAGGATTCAACCTCCGCTGTGCTTCTCGAGTGGGCTTGGATCCTTCTTCTAATAAGATACGGTGCATGCATATGGCTGGGCTAATACCTTTGATGTCAGCAATAGTCCACCCAATGGCTGTTTTGTGATCTCGAAGCACTCGAATGAGTTTCTCTTCTTGTAATGGTGTAAGGCCCTTGGCTATTCTGACTGGCAAAGTATCCTTCTCACCCAAGAATACATACTTCAAATGTTCTGGAAGAGGCTTAAGCTCCAAGGAAGGGGCTTAATCACAGAAGGAAGAATTTTCTCATTAGATAAAGGCAATTCAAGTACAAAAACATCATACCTGTTGTGGTGAAGAGTTTGATAGTCTCATCCAAGCTTGCCACAGCTTCCTACACTTCTTTAGACACATGTATCAACTTTCCTGGTTCTTTGAAACTTTCTGTCCTTATGTGTTCACTAATGGCTACTTCCAATTCATCTTTGCGAGTTAACTCAAAAAATTGTTGCGCCAAAGAATCAATGACATCAACTGCAAAGACAGAATGTAAGTCAGTAGGGTATCTCATTGCCTCAAAAATATTGAAGCGAATCACCTCGCCATCCAATTCCATGGTGAGAGTGCCATCATGAACATCAATCTTGGTTCGGGCAGTTTTCAAGAATGGCCTCCCTAAAAGAATTGGTGTTGGATTGGGAGACGTTTCATCCTCCATTTCCAGAACATAAAAGTCTGCTGGAAAAACTAATTGATTCACTTGCACAAGAACATCTTCCACAACTCCCTTGGGATATGCATTAGAACGATCAGCAAGTTGAATTACAATACCAGTTTCCGCAAGGGGTCCAAGGTTCAAGGAAGCATAAATAGATTAGGGCATGACATTAATTGATGCTCCTAAATCTAACATAGCTCTTTCAAAATTGGTATTGCCAATGGTGCATGGAATGGTGAACGTACCTGGATCTTTGCATTTCGGAGGAATTTTTCTTTGCAATACAGCTGAAACATTTTCCCCCACACTTACCTTCTCATTTCCTTTCAACTTCCTCTTGTTGGTGCATAACTCTTTGAGAAATTTTGCATAACGAGGCACTTGCTTGATAGCATCCAGAAGTGGTATGTTTACCTCGATCTTGCGAAAAAGTTTCAGGATTTCTTGTTCTTGTTCCTCCTTCCTTGATTTTGCAAATCTGCTGGGAAATGGTGGAGGGGTAACATATGAATGAATGGAAATTTTAGGATTTACCTTAGAAGTGGATGTTTGGTTCATGGTAAAAGTGGTATCATCCCCTTCATCAATTTGTGATTTCTTTGGTGGAATCTCTAATTGCTTTCCACTTCTCAAAGTTACAGCACTAGCATTCTCTCTTGGATTGATCACTGGCTGAGATGGTAATTTTCCTGAGCTTTGACTCTCAAATTTGCTCATGTTAGTGGCCAATTGTCCTATTTAACTTTCCAGGTTTTGGATACTTGCCCTAGTTTCCTACTAAAATTGCATTGTGTTAGTGGCAAGTGCTTTAACAATATCCTCGAGAGACGTACCTGAATTTTATGGAGCTGGTTGCGGTGCTGGTTGTGGTGTTGGTGGTGGTTGTGCTTGAAATGGTTGTTGCACCCTTGGTTGATTGAAACCTGGTGGTCGATTTGGTATGGCATTTGGGACAATTGGTTGACGATTTGCATATCTTAAATTAGGGGGATCTCTCCATCCAGCATTGTAAGTATTGGAGAGACGGAAAGGGCATACCTGTGCCTTGGGTGTCTGGAAATCACCCAGGCATGGCTGTTCCTGATCTCTACTTGCAAAGTTGGACCAACCATGTCGGTTGCGATGGTCCATGGCAGAACATACTCCACATGCATTAAGATTGTTTGCATATGTCCTACAGCCATTTTTTTTACACGAGAGGTAAGTTCACAAAGTTGTTGTTCAATGTTTGAAGTACTTACCTCATTTACTCTTTTTGGTAGTTGTGGCTCAAATTGACTGCTGAATTGTTGGGAGTACGCTGCCATGTCACTAATCAAACGTCTTGCCACGTTCGGTGTTTTATTAACTAGTGCTCCACCACTAGCAGCATCCATGATACTCCTTTCCATGGGTAGGAGACCCTCATAGAAATATTGAATTAGGAGTCCATCACTAATTTGGTGGTTTGGACAGCTAGCACATAACCTTTTAAATATCTCCCAATATTCATGAAGTGATTCTCCATTATGTTGTCGAATGCCACTAATATCTTTTCTAATATTTGTAACTTTCGAGGCTGGAAAGTATTTCTCCAAAAAGAGTTTACTCATCTCATTCCAAGTGGTAATGGTACCTGGTGGTAGGTAGTATAACCAATCTTTTGCCGAATCTGCTAATGAGAATGGGAAAGCTCTCAATTTATTTTGCTCTTCAGAAACGCCGGTTGGCTTCATACTTGAGCATACCACATGAAATTCTTTAAGGTGTTTGTTCGGATCCTCTCCTGCAAAACCATGAAATGTAGGCAAGAGATGAATCAGTCCAGATTTACGTTCAAAATCTATCTCAGAATTGGTGCTTATGCATAGCGGTTGTTGATCAATAATTGAAGCTGCTAACTCCTTAAGAGTCTGATCGTTTTCCATCGCCATTGCTTCCGATTCAGATTTGATTGAACTGCAAGAAGATGGGAGGGAAGTATGTCGTGCAAGGTCAAATTCTGGAGGTGGAGTGGAAATTGAACGATTTAGTCTTAAATTCGAGGATTGGAGAAACTCCTTAATTCTCTGAAGTCGCTGATCCGCTTCTTCCTCGGACATAAAAGCCTAAACACAAACAATCAGGAAATAACAATCAAGAATCAGTAGTAAAAACAGAATAACAAAATGATTAGAAAATCAATCCCCGGCAACGGCGCCAAAAACTTGATGCGTTCGAAACTAGCAAGTATACTAGTCGCACAAGTAATAAAGTGATAAGTAAGATATCGTTCCCACGAGGATTGATTCTAATTGAATTTGTTATTTCCAGCAACAATAAACAAAACAGGGGGGATTTTTGTTGAATGATTTACTAAATGAAATAAGAATGCAAGTAAAGAATAACAAAACAGAAAGTAAATTTGGATGAAAAATCAATGGGAGATACTTGGTTAAGAGTTCATTCTCTGCCACGAGATATGAATTTGTGAATTAACATAGAATTGTAATCCAATTACAGCATTGAAGTTATCAACCGTAGATAACAACAAGCTCAGTAATCCCAATCTTTCCTTACTTTGTTGTTAAATAAAACAAGCTCTTTATTTAATCTCGATCCATTAAACAACCTAGAATAAGCTCTCTGAGTTTAATTCAATGGAATCATTACGAAAAGAAAGACAGGTTGATCTAAGCAATAATCACACAAGTTCGGATTATTTAACCTAGGTTGTATTTTCCAATTGCAATCTCTGATCACAATTTTGCTACTAATGATTGTAAATTCATGACAATTACGGATCAAGATTTCTAATCTAGCAATAGACAACAATCAGATTATATTCAGTTGGCCATTCCAAATACAATCAGTAAGCAATCATAAGCATTAGATATGGGAAAATACAAGCAACTTCAATTAGAGAATTGGATAACAATGTCTTACACAATCAACTCACAAAATCCATATCAAGGGCTTTGAAATCACCCTCAACCAATTCAGATTTAGTTACACATATTCAATCAGAATAACAAATACAATACAGAGCAATTCCAGAATTGAAAAGGAAAGAAAGAACTTAGCAAATTCTTTGAAAATCTTCTTTGTAGATGAATCTTCTTGGAATTGTAGTTTTTCCTCTTTCAAAATCTTCTTTCTCCTTCAAGAACTCCAAGGGATGAGAGAAATCCAGAAATGCAGCCTCCTCCCACGTTTTCCCCTCTTCAAGTTATGAAAATAAAACCCTAAAATGTGTTTAAATACTCTGCTACAGTAACTTGCTACAGTGCCCCGTATTTAATAACATGCTACAGTGATAGAATTACAAATATACACTTCTCATACCATTTTTATCACAACTTTCGGTACACTACATAAATTCGTGAACCGTAAATTTCTCCAGAAAATAGACTTCGAGAGCTTTTCAATGGTATATAGCATGTTATCCGGTTAATTGTATATCGATACAATCAACTCCAAGAAATTGGTTGACTAGCAGAGGTGAAAATGAAGGGTTTTACTCCAATTTTGTGTAAGTTCCTCCAAAACTCCTACAAACATCAAAAACCACACAAAAACATAAAAATACCAAGGAATATAACAAAGAAACATGGACGATTTGATATGAAAATGATATATAAATAGACACTTATCAAGAGGTCTTGTAGGTATCTGGGTTGGAGTTGAATTTGTAAAAGTCTAGTTAGATTTATATTTGGTTTATAGAAACCTAATTAAATTACATGACCAATTAGATTTATATTGAGGATTATAAGAATCCTAATTGGACTAGAAGTTCAAAGTTACAGTTTAACAAGGAAACAAGGGAGGTATATAAATAGTTAGGGTTTCAAAACCCTTAAAAAGCAATAGGATAAAAAAGTCAGAAGACTTCCCCTACCTTGGCATTTGTGCCAACCTCACGCTCCTACCCAGAGCCAAAACATAGAACACAATAGGGCACCTATTAGGATCATGTTTAAGCTACCTAGGCCTCCTTACTTGTTTCATTTTTGTTCTCAAGTAAATATTGGGTCAATATACACTCTCACAAGTGTTTTTTAGTTGATTTTTAGCCATACTTCGGAATCAAAGTGGTGAGAAAGCATAAAAAGTTTGAAAGCCTGTATTCCCTAGATCCTAATCCCGGAGTATTTTCCATAGCATTTTATCTAATCAAATCTAAGTCTGGGATCCTACAAAATTAAGGTGGGAAAATGACATGAGCTTGGAAGAAAAGGCATGTTTTTGGTTAATTAAAAAAGAAAAAGGGGAAAAAGAGAAAATGGAAATTGTGGTCAATGAGAAGTGAAATGGTATGTAAGTAGTTAATGTGCATTAAATGCTAAATTAATAGGATTATCTTTTTTTTTAAATGTTTTATTCAATGTTTAAAAACAGTGGTTAATATGAACTGTAATGCCTTGAATAGGTAGTTAATATACCAAGTATGGTAATTGAATTGGTTATTTTTTTATTAGCAAATGATTTGTCAAAATTTCTTCATAAATATGTTTTTCATTAGTGGCAAGTCACTATTGATATGATATAATATATATATATATATATAGAAAGATGTATAACTAATTTTTGCATTGGACAAATTTTATATATTTATTAATTTTTTAATTATTTCTTTAAGTTATAAAGCTTGTATGAGTACTATGATTTCTAATTCAAGAATATTTTATCCTTTTGCCGAATATTGATTATTCTATAGCAAATTAGCTTTGATTCTTGAAATTTTGACTAAACTTTTCAAGTAGGAAAATTGCTTTGATGCCTTGAGCTTTGGGTTAACTTAAATCTCTAGGATTAACACACTAATATATATGGTTTGGGTTATTCTTTTTTCAAGTATTATGAGTTCTTAATCTATTACTCCTATTTCCACCCAAGACACCCTTAAAGTGAGAAGTGAAACTGGTGCCCAAAAAATAAGAGAAAAAAGCATCAAGTATCTAGTGTATGGGATCATTACAAAAAAATTGGAAGAGACAAGTGTATTTGTACCTATTGCAGGAGGTCCTTTCATTTTGATAGTAAGAAGCACGGGACTAAAACGTTGTGGAGCCATTTAGATAGATGTCTCAAATACATTTTGAGTGAGAAACAAGCAGACAAGGATGTGAAACAAACGATTCTTTCTTTTGGTCCACAAAATTTAGAAAGTGGGATTGTAAGTAACCATGTAGGTATAGGATTTGATAAGGAAGCAATTAGGTAGGCGATTATGGGGATGATAATTATAGATGAGTTACCTTTAAGTTTTTAGAGGATCAAGGGTTTAGGCATCTAATGCAAGTTGTGTATCCAAAGATTGAATGTCCATCATGAACAACAGTAGCAAGGGTTTTTTTTTTTTTTCCTTTTCAGTGACAAAGAAAATTTGAAGAAGTATGTTAAAGCAAGCAAGCTTAGGATGTAGCTCACTACAGATATTTGGACTTCAATATAGAACTTGAATTTTATGGTAATTACCACACATCTCATTGATAATGATTAGAGGTTGCGCAAAATGATTTTGAGTCTCTCTCAAATTATGAATCATAGAGGGGAAACTATTGGGAAGCAAATTGATTCGTGCTTGCTTGAATAGAGATTGAAGAATATATTTGCAATCAATTACATGAACAAAAAGGTGCAGGGTTGGAAAGAAAGTTGGCTTATTCTTAAAGAAGATTATGTGCACAATTGTTGTCTTACCCTTGTTGTGAATCTGATTGTTAGCGGCGGGGGTTTAAAAGATCTTCATAAGTCCATTGCTTGTATTTGTAATTTGGAGTGTTATGTTAGATCGTCTCCTGCAAGATTACAAAGATTTATGTCCTCTATTGAGCATGAAAAAATTCAATGCAAAGGAAATTTACTAATGGATGTTGGCACATCCAAAAAAATAGATTATCTCCCAAATATAGGAGTGTCGAAGTAATAAACCCGACAAAACCAAGGTCGATCTATAACGATGGGGATTTAGCGATACAAACTAAAAGATGAGTAAATATAATATGAATTATTTAAATAAATAATAAGATAATGTTAACAAATATAGGTAAAGATGGTAGGTGGTATCACCGACCATTCAAATGTAAAACAACAGTTGGTAAAACCATCAATGAAAATAGGTGGCAAAACATACCATAACAAATGAAGGAACAATTTTATAAGTAATAAGCAATAATACTTAAAATACACAAGTATGAGAAATTGACACAATAATAATGAAAGCTAAGGTTAGGGGCTCCGACCTTGATATATCAAATAAGAATAGACAACCTAATTATAACTTAATTGGAATCCATACATCAAGGAGTTTCTAATCGGAAGATATGTCATTTAAGCCTATTTATACGAATTGTATTTGTTTCCTTACCAATATTTATACCACTTCTTGTAAAGGGGTTCAAGAATCCAATGTGCTAATCACTATATGTCTACAACAAATCAAGGTTCCTAACTAGACTTGTGTTAGTAAGGAAGAACCATATGACATCTATAAAGAATCCAAGCATTTGATGTGCCAAGGATTGTCTACAATGGATCAAGACCTCCACTTTATGAGTGATGTCAAGATTGATTAGGAAAATAAATATAAATCATATAAAATAAATAACAAAAGATTATGATTATTAAGCACATATCAAATGGTTAGAAAATCCTTATTTTCATATCAAGGGTTTCACCCTTTCACCTTAGCAAAACGGAATTTAGTAAGACATTATAAAAGAAAGAAAACAAACTACAAGAAAAAGAAGATTTATTAATAACATTAAGAGAATAACACACAAAAGACAAAACACAATAATAAGAGATCCTAGCCAAAGCCAATTTGCCCCAATGGGTCACAATGAACCTCTATTTATAGATATATTCAGGGGCAAACTTATCAAATGATAAAGGGATAATTGTAAAATATCTTGGTGACAATTTGGGTCATCATGTACACCGACTTTCACAACCAATTTCAGCACTGAATTATTTAGAATTTTGATCACATATCTTCATGAAAATTGCATATATTTCCCTCAGCTTTCTATAACATCTTGATTCATATGATTTGGATATGTATACCAAGAGATATGGCCAAAATACGAAGTTATGGTCAGCCTGGGCCAAAATTGCGGATGGGTTCACTTCAAGCTTATCTTTTATCTATGAAAGCCCAAATTTCATGTTACTTGTGACACAATCTTATAGATAATTTAATCAGCTTTCCACAAATCAAGATCTGTACCATTCTGATCTATAAATATAAAGTTATACCTATTTTACCAAACCTGTAACGAAAATTGAAATTAGGATGAAGTTAATTCAAAAGATGCAAAGATTACAAATATCCTTGAGTTGAGAAATTTAATGACACAACTAATACAATGTGATGAATTAAGCTCTTATTAAGCATACATATTTAAGTGTTCATCACCCCCCCACCCCCCAAACCAGCTTATTGCTAGTCTCTAGCAGTTAAAGCGTTATTATTTAGCAGTGATTTATAGAATTTTACATCAAAGGTGGTCATTATTGCACTCTCCTTGGTTCTATAAAAATAAACAAACTCTCATCTAATTTTTTTTCTCTTTTTTTTGAAAAAGACTCGTGTACCCTTGATGCGTTCGAAACTATCAAGTATACTAGTCATACAAGTAATAAAGTGATATGTAAGATATCGTTCCCATGAGGATTGGTTCTAATTAAATTTCTTATTAGACAGCAACAACAAACTAAATTGGGGGGTGCTTGTTAAATGATTAATTAAACAAAATATGAAGGCAAAACAAGAATAACACAACGCAATGTTAAATGAAGTGAGAAATAATCAATAAGAGAAACTTGGTTAAGGGATCATTCTCTGTCACAAGATATGAATTTGCGAATTAACCATGGAATTGTCATCCAATTACAACATTAAAATTATCAACCGTAAATAACAATAAGCTTTGTTACCCCAATCTTTCCCTACATTGTAGTTAAATAAAACAAGCTCTTTATTTAATCTCTATCCATTAAATAACCTAGAACAAGCTCTCTAAATTTAATTCAATGGAAGCATTACAATAAGAAAGATAAGTTGATCTAAGCAATAAGCACAGAAGCTCGAATTATTTAACTTAGGTTATATTCTCCAACTGCAATCTCCGATCACAATTTTGCTACTAACGATTAGAAATTCAAGACAATTACGGATAAGATATCTAGTCTAGCAATAGATAACAATCAGATTCTATTCAGTTGGCCACCCCAAATACAATTAGCAAGCAATCATAAGCATTAAATGTAGGAAAATACAAGCAACTTCAATTAGAGAATTAGATAACAATTTCTTGAACAATCAACTCACAAAAACCAGATCAACGGCTTTCAAATCACCCTCAACCAAATCAAATTTAGTTACACATGTTCAAACACAATATAGTACAACATAGAGAAATTTCAGACATGAAAAGGAAAGGAAAAACTCAGTAAATCCTTTAAAAATCTCCTTTGTAGATGAATTTTCTTTAGGATTGTAGTTCCTCCTCTTTCCAAGCCTTCTTTCTCCCTCAAGAACTCCAAGGGATGAGAGAAATCAAGAGATGCAGCCTCCAATTCGTTCTCCCCCTTCTTGTTGTTTCAAAATAAAGCCCTAAAATGTGTTTATATATTCTGCTACAGTAACCTGCTACTAATAACATGCAACAGTGATTTGTGGAATTACAATTCTACGCTTCTCACACCATTTTGGTCATAACTTTCGGTACACTAAATGGATTCACAAACCATAAATTTATCTAGAAAATAGACTTCTAGAGCTCTGCAATGGTATATAGCACATCATCTAATTCATTGTATATCAATACAATTAAATCCGAGAAGTTGGTCGACTAGCAGAGATGTAAATGAAGGGTTTTACTCCAATTTAATGCGAGTTCCTCCAAAACTCCTACAAACATCAAAACCACACAAAAATATAAAAATACCAAGGAATATAGCAAAGAAACATAGACAAATTGATATGAAAATAATATCTAAATAGACTCATATCAAATTCTCCCATACTTAGAATTTGCTAGTCCTCGAGCGACTAAAACGATATGAAAGAAAAAATAAATCTAAACAAAATCAAAGAAAAAAAAAATAAAACACACATATGCTTCAACTTGCAAACAGGCCTCAAAGATTATACTTAATTGTAACCCAAGGAAAACTTCGAAATTGTGCACTTTATCAAGAATTTCATCACAAAGATTAGTTTCACTCTACTTCAATTCCTCAAGTGTGTGTGTGTGTGTAGAGCCATTCTCACGTAATCACTTGTAATCCAGATGAGTTTATGCATAAAAATAAATCATATTTAATAGTGAAGATGTGTGTATAAATGAACTCCATAGGCCTGCTTTCAAGTCACTCTCCACTAATATAGACAAGCACAACACTAAGGATCAAGTAGGGCTTTATTAAGCTTGTAACATTTAGCTTGGGTGAAGGTACAATAAAGGATAATAATTTGGCTTAAATCACCCACAAACACATAAATCATTCAAGACTATGTAGAGCTCAACCCCATAACATAAAAAACAAATTCATTTCAATTCACCAAGTGACTCCCCCAAGCTTATTTAGAACACTCGATCTCTCTTTTTATTATTTTTTTATAACACAAAAGAAACTACATCCCAACACTTTGTTGTTTTATTCTTTTTAAGAGCACTCAATGGTATAGATCTCTTTTTCTTCTCTTTCTCTTCTTTCTTTTTGTTTTTTCCTTCTTTTTTCTTTTTTTTTTTTAACTACACTTCCCATCCCCCACACTTAAATAGCACATTGTCCTCAATGTTTAAACACGTGGAAGATAAGTATAGATTTTTTTTTTTGGTACAAACACAATCAAACTCACTTTCATTGCTCATGAGACAACCCAACCTCTTTTAATTTTTCAAAACCATAACATAGCTCAAAATATAATCGTGAATGATCCACATGCTCATAGGTAAGGGATAAATTGTTTTGAAAAAAAAAAATCATTTGAGGTTAGGAAATCTTTTAGTGAGTTAATAAGAAAAAAGGCTTAAAGAGGCTCAAAGGGGTAACTAAAAATCAATTTTAGTCAATGTTGGCTATGAAGGCTCAAACGGTCCAAAGATGGCCAAAATCATTTCCCTAACATTGCATAGTCTAGGATTTCATCTCGAGTGACCATCAAACAAGTTTTAGAATTCATTAAAATCTGAAGAAACACTTAAATTGCATAAACCTTCTCTAAGTAAACAAATAACTCAATGATAATGGCCCAGTGCTTAATGTTGTGCAAGGAATCAAAGGCAAAGCAAAATCCAATAAACATTTCAAGCACACAGATCTACGCATCATTTATAATTTTCCAAGAGTTATCCTCAATTCAATCGTTGCCTTATCTTTGGCCCATAAAATACGAGAAAAGAGGTACGTGCTATTGTTAGACCTGAGTCAAGATTGTATATTTCAATAATCCTTATGACCAGTAGCCTGCAGACTTAAGGTTTCTAGCCGATATACCTTTATTATGAATGAACAAAACAAGAAACAAGACACTTCAAACAACAGTAAATAAACAAACTACAAATTTATTTGAGTAGAATGTATTTCAAGGGTTAAAGAAACCCCATACTCTACCATTCTCAAGTTTTTCCACCTTTTTTTCTTTTTGAATTGGAACTGATAGAGACAAAAAAACACACAACAACTCTAAATTACATAAAACTAAACTTACTGATAAAATAACAAAGTCCAACAGTCAGTAAACAGAAACAAGTTAGTTAGAATGGGTCTAAAAAGTTTAGAAATTAGCCTCCTTATTCAGTCATTATGGATTGAAGAGATCCATAATGCGTTTCAAGAGGACTTGAACTTTTTAAGCCACCACTCTAAAAGACAAGAGTAGAAAATATTACCTAGGGCGAAAGAAATAACTTACAAAATCTCAAATAAACACAATAAAAAGAAAGCAAACAAAAGTGAAGCAAACCAGCATATAATGATTACAGGTGGAGGGTTAAATCCAGTTTATGCCTTTGATTGCCTTCCGCAAACCAATTTATCTAAGCTGTTGTTGGATCAGGCGAATGGACGAATTCTTGTAGCTTGTCAATCAACTCCTCTATAGTTAAAGCTGTAACCAGGATTTGCCTTGCCGACTGTGAGATGAAGTTTTGTTATACAACTTGATCAAGAAAAGACAACAAACCATAAGAAAAATTATTGGCATTTAACAAACGAATAGGTTTTCGGTGGATGTTTAGTTGTGCCCAAGATGTGATTTGAAATATTTCCTCTAATATACCATAACTACCAGTCAAAACTATAAATGCATCAGAGTTAAAACGCATGTGTGCAATACGCTCATGCATGCTTGAGACCTATAACTCTTCCCTCATTGTGTTGCCTATGATATGTCGTACAGCTAATGATTTAGGATAATGTCGAGCACTTGGCTCTCTCATAAGGTTGCAGCTGTTGATACACACCCCATTAACCCAAGGCTACCCCTCCATAAACCAAATGAATACGCCTCTTAGCTAATATCCAGCCAAGATCAAGAGATGTTGTTGTAAACTCTCCATCTTTACCAAATTGAGATCCACAAAATACGCATATATTTCCGAATCACCGAATTGGTGTTTTCTCCATTTCTACATACGCCCTAACCTTGTATAAGGCAATGATGCACGTTAGATGTTGTGTTTTTCAAGGGCAAAAGAGGTTATAATAATGACATTTGAAAATATCGAGAATGGACGGATGCACACGTAATACTCTCAGATTTGACACATGGGGACATAATTTCGGTGGAGGTTGCTTGATGCATATTTATCGACCTAAGATTTGAAAAATTGACATATGCTTTCAGCGGGGGTTGACAAAACCTTCACACTTGTCTCCCACATGTGCTTATGTCATGGGCAGTCATATGGTTTGTCAAAAAGGAAAAACTTGAAATTAAAGCAAACAAAATCAACAAACAACAACATAAAGACAACACTAATAATCAAATCAAACAAAACAAAAAAATTAAATTTTAACAATAATAACACACATTCAAATATACAAGTAGTTGTGATTGTGGCTCACATCTTCCTCTCGTTTTACGCCTAGTAACGGCTGAAATGTCTTCTATGACTCGGGGATTTGCTTCCCACCTAGTTTTCTTACAAACTAGCAAACAGGGTATTTTTTAGATAGATTCCTTGGACTATAACGCTGCAGTTCATCACGAAATTGTGTTCATAGATTAAGCAATTCACGATGAACAAGTCCACAAGAATGTGACTCAAGAGATAATAAAACATTATCTAGAGACTCATTACTCAGTCCATTCTTAATGAACAAAAGTTTATCTTCTTTATTCCTAGACAAAAAACTTAATGATCAACTGGTTACAATTCCATCGAGCGCATTTATAACAAACTTGTAACCTCTTTGCCCTTTACCTCTTGGTGTAGTAGCTCTTCCCTAGACCAAGCATTTATTTTTTGAGATTAATATCTTACCTTGGCTTTGGTAAGCCACCGGATATCTACAGGCATTTTTATGAGCATCAACATCCAAAGTCTAGTCATCCGTCCTTTATAAATTTTGAACATAGTATTTTGAGGAAGTGAAGGGAAATATTTACGATGGTTTAACAGAAAGATATCAACATCCATTGAAGAAGAGAAAAGGAAAGACATTACCAATAATGCGTTTGAGTATGTTCTTCTCCAAGATATGCACGCTTCAAACCTTTAGGCAATGGCTTGAGTTCCCGTTTGGGTGTTTCTTCAAGCTGTTGCACAATTGAGTGCAAAGTACAGAACAATCATTTTAAACAAAAGAAAGAAAAAGAAAAAAAAATAAAGACACATAAAAGAAATAAAAACACAATAGCAAACAAGAGTAAAAAACAAGCAACAAAGCAAATAAGACAAATGGCAAAGAAAGATAAAACATGATCAATTATGATGGATAGAGCCCATGAGAGGAATCTCCCCGAGACACAAAAATTTATCATTACTACCTTCTTTTTGTTTATCATTCTTTTATTTTTCAAAAACATTGGGTTGCCTCCTAATAAGTGTTTGGTTTAACGTCCTCAGCCTAACATTACCTACCCTCACCCATCAAGATAAGTTAGCTCGCAGAGAGGTACCTCCTCAATGTCCTTCATCACTAAATTTTCATAGTAAGGCTTCAACCCGCATCCATTCACCTTGAATACTTTGTTAGTTTTTAAGCTCTTGATTTCCATTGCACCATGAGAAAAGACATCAATAATAACAAAAGGTCCAACCCATCGAGAACGTAATTTACCTGAAAATAACTTGAGACGAGAATGAAATAAAAGGACTTTCTATCCTACTTCAAAATTCTTTCAGGAGATCATCTTATCATGAAATGCCTTAGTTCTCTCCTTATAAATTTTTGAATTCTCATAGGCATCATTTCTAAGTTCTTCCAATTCTTGCAGTTGAAGCTTCCTTTGTTCGCCAGCAGCATCCATCTCCATGTTACACAACTTTACTGCCCACCATGCTTTGTGTTCGACCTCTACTGGAAGGTGGCATGGCTTACCATAGACTAACATATACGGAGACATACCAATAGGTGTCTTGTAAGCAATCCGATATGCCCATAGTGTATCATCAAGTCGTAGGCTCCAATCTTTTCTGTTCGGATTCACTGTCTTCTCGAGGATGGACTTGACTTCTCGATTTGAAACTTCAACTTGACCACTAGTTTGTGGATGATATACAGTAGACACCCTATGAGTGATGTTGTATTTTCTAAGCAGGGCTTCAAATGATCTGTTGCATAAGTGTATTCCTCTATCACTAATTATGGCTCTTGGTGTTCCAAACCTCGCAAAAATGTTAGATTTCACAAAATCTGCAAATACTTTAGAATCATTAGTTCTCGTAGCTTCTGCTTCCACCCATTTAGAAATATAATCCACAGCAAGTATAACGTAAACATTACCAAAAGATGAAGGAAAAAGACTCATGAAAACAATACCCCATACATCAAAAATTTCAACAATAAATATAGAGGTTTGTGGTATTCGATTTTTGGCACTTAAATTACCTGTCCTTTGACAATGGTCACAAGCTTTGCGAAAGAGATACGCATCATTGAATAATGATGGCCAGTAGAATCCACAATCAAGAACTTTGAGGGTTGTTCCTTTTGGTCCAAAGTGACCTCCACATACATAAGAATGACAGAAGTTTAAAATTGAATTAAATTCAGATTCAGAAATGCACCTTCTTATCACTTGGTCAAAACAATGCCTCCATAAGTATGGATCATCCCATATGTAGTGCTTGACAATGTTTTTGATCTTGTCTCTTTGAGCTCGAGTCAAGTCATGTGGTAGTTTCTTGGTAACTAAGTAGTTGACAATATCTGCATACCAAGGGGCTATTATACGTAAAGACAGTAATTGTTCATCCAAAAAACTTTCTTGTAATGGCAGTGTATCCTCATCGTGGGCAAGGCGACTAAGATGATCTACAACTAAGTTTTCACTTCCCCTCTTATCTTTGATCTCCAAGTCAAATTCTTGTAAGAAGAGTATCCACTTGATAAGCCTTGGTTTAGCATATTTCTTTGTGAGCAAGTACCTCAAGACTGCATGATCAGAATAAACCGTTATTTTAATACAAATCAAATAAGAACGAAACTTTTATAAAGCAAAAATAACTACTAGCAGCTATTTCTCAGTGGTAGAATAATTAAGTTGAGCATCATTTAAAGTCTGAGATGCATAGTAAATGGCATGTGGAATTTTGCCAATTCATTAACCCAAGACAGCACCTACAACATAGTCACTTGCATCGCACATGATCTCCAATGGGTGATCCCAATTTGAAGATTAGATCACTGGAGCCGAAGTTAAGAGTTCCTTCAGTTTCTCAAATGCCTTATTGCATTTCTTATCAAATTCAAAGATCACGTCATTCTATAGCAATTTGTTCATGTTAGTAGCCAATTGGCCTATTTGATTTTTCAGGTTTTGGATACTTGCCCTAATTTCTTGCTAAAATTGCATTGTGTTAGTTGCAAGTGCTTTAACAATGTCCTGGAGAGACATATCTGAGTTTTGTGGAGCTGGTTGTGGTGCTGGTTGTATTATTGGTGGTGGTTACGTTTGAAATGGTTGCTATACTCTTAGTTGATTGAAACCTGGGGGTAGGTTTGGTATGGCATTTGGGGCGATTGGTTGACGATTCCCATAACTAAAATTGGCGTGATCTCTCCATCCGACATTGTAAGTATTAGAGAAGAGGTCATACCTTTGCCTTGGTTGTCCTAGAAATCCTTTTTTTTTTTAAATTACTATCACATAAAAAGAAAAAAGAAAGTACAAAATACGATGGGCATACCCTAAGAAGAGTACTTAGTACTCATAAGTCTAAAAAGAAGTAACAAAGCCTAAAGGCCTCAAACAAACAAATGGAACATAGAGCCGAAGGCCCCAAACAAAATAGAAAATGGCGCAAAGGCCTAAAACCAACCACAACGAAGCTATCGTCACGATAAACAACAAAACAAAAGGGCGCATTTGCCCAATTAAACAAAATAAAATTAAAAAAAAATGAACTAATGATGAAGTCCCTATATGGCACGAAGCTGAGGAGTGATCACATACTTGGCTTCAATGGTTAGAAGCCGAGAGTGAACCAAAGCAAAAATCTCGTCAATCACCTGACGACGAGTCCGATGACACTGTTGATACACACGATCATTCCTCTCATACCATAGAAAATAAACTGTAGCAGAAAAGACCAAACGTGCAAGGATATACGCAAAATTCTTCCTGCCCTGAAGATGAAAAGAAGCCCAATGAAGTAGAGAGAGCCAACCAAAAGATGGCCAAACAATGAGGGTCTCAGCTAAAATCTCCTCCCATACAGAAGATGAGAAAGGACAGTTAAAGAAAAGATGATCGTGAGTCTCATTTGATAAAGCACAGAGAACACAACCCGAAGAAGATAACATGCCATAACGTCATAGCCGATCCATAGTACGAAGACGACCCAATGAGGCAAGCCAAAGAATAAAGGAGTGACTTGGAACATGGCCAAGGAACCAGAAAAGATGATGAAAGGAGTTCACTAATCGTCTACTCTGTAATAATTCCCATACTGAGTCAATGGAGAAAATACCAGAGGTGTGGCCCTTCCAAACAATATGGTCAAGAGTCTCTATCATAGGTCAGATGTTGACAGAGTCCCAAACTCGTCCAAGGATTGACCTACCATCAGGAAAAGCCCAATCCCCATCTTGAATAATAGCTGAGACCTTTGCATCTGAGGGAAGACCTGTAGATGATAGAGTCCTGAAAGAAAACAAATCACAAAAACGTCCTTGCGGTAACCAGCAATCCTACCAAAGTGAGGTATCATGTCCATCTCCAACACAAGAGACAAATTTACCCCCACACCAATCCCGACTGTACGAAATCTTCCTCCAAGACCAAGAGGCTTGAGAAGTAACCCGAACCTGCCAACACGAGTGACCCCGAAGGAGTACCTTATGAACCCAAGAAGACCACATGGAAGACTTCTTAGAAAGAAGTCTCCAAACATGCTTCAGAATAGCAGCACGATTCCACTCCTTCACTCGCTTAATTCCCAATCTCTCTTCCTTCAACGGATAGTAAACTGAATCCCAAGCTACTTTGGCCCCAGAACTAGACAAAGAGGTCCCATTCTAAAGGAAAGCAGCCAGAATACCCTCGATCTTTCGCACCATAACTGCCGGTAATATGAACATAGATGACTAGTAGACCTAGATGGAAAATAGTACTGACTTAATCAACTAGAGATGGCCAACATAAGTCAGCACAGCAGATGTCCATAACCTGACCACCCTTAACAGAATCCGTTCTATCAATGAAGCACAATCGAAAAGGCGTAGTCTGGTGCTAATCAGAGGCACCCCCAAATATCGAACCGGTAAACTCCCCACTTGAAAACCCAAGATGGACTGTAATACCGCTCGATCCTTATCATTGACTCTGAAAAAGAAGACATGACTCTTGGCCTAATTCGCAACTAAACTAGAAAGCTCTACAAACTCCTGCAAAGCAGCATGAACCACCTAACAGAGCCCACATCTGCCCTGTAAAAAACCATCAAGTCATCTGCAAAACAAAGATGAGTAAGAGAAATCTGCTGACATCTCCAATGGTAACGAAAACCAGGCCGTTGAGAGGCCTCCCGAAGAATACCACTCAAACCCTCCATGGCCAAAACGAAAAGGTATGGTGACAACGGATCACCCCATCGAACACCTCTGGATGTGGAAAGAACCCATGAAGCTTTCCATTTAAAGCAACAGAGAAATGTGTAGAAGACATGCAGGTCGCAATCCGTCGAACCATACACTCTGGAATACCAGTCATCCTTAACCCCAAAATGATGAAATCCCAACTGACAGTATCAAAAGCTTTGCGAATATCCACCTTTAAATTGCACTGGGGAGGTGAATACCCAAGATGGTAATTATGCATGAGCTCTTGAGTCAATAGAATGATATCAGAGATCCTCTAACTTGGGACAAAAGTAGACTGTGAACTCATAATTACATCAGGTAAAACTGCTTTAAACCGATTCATAATCACTTTGGAGATGCACTTATAAAATACATTACAACAAGAGATTGGTCGAAAATCACTCATAGTTCTCAGAGACTCAACCTTGGGGACCAAGGCAATCCTAGTGGCATTAACACACTTCGGTATTCGGCAAGTCGTAAAGAAGTAGCACAGTGGCCTTAAACTTTACACTAATAATATCCCAAGCCCTTTTAAGGAACAGAGAGGTATACCCGTTTGGTCTTGGAGCTTTATCATCGAGAATCGAAAATAAAACTAACCTGATCTCATCATCAATAATAAGGCACACCAAAGAACGTAGCATCTCCTCAGAAACTCTTCCAGAGAAAAACCGAGAAGCATTTACAAGAGAAGGCTGAGAAGGAGCTATAACCAATTTCTGAAAATAGCTCACAGCTAGATGACCTAAGTCGCCTCGATCTCTAACAATGGTACCATCCTAATCCTCAAGCTGATGAATCCAATTCCTGACCTGTCTATGGATCAGAGACTTGTGAAAGAACTTGGTATTCTGATCCCCCAAAGAGAGCCATTGGATCCTTGACCTCTGTCGAAAGAAAGCCTCTTCATCCCTACATAACTAGGAATACTACTTAGCAAAATCCCTCTCACCCAAAATACAATATGGGGAATAAGGGCTCTCATCCATAATAGCCTGAGCCACAGCCCACTGAGCCCTAACCTCAATGACCCTACTAGAGATGTGACTAGAAGCCTTTGCATGCAAAGTCTTAAATTCATGTTTCAACAAACCCAATTTCTACGTGATGTGAAACATATGATCCCCATCCACAGACGTAGACCACACTCTTTGGACAATCTCTAAGAAATCCTCTCGGTCATCCCAAAAGTTCAAAAATTTAAAAGGACTAGAGGTCTGCCTACGTTGATCTCCAAACCCAATGACCATAGCACTGTGATCAGAAGCATCCCGTGAAAGAATCTCAGAAGCTGTGTTTGGCCAAGTCAAGAACCATGAAGCACTGCCAAAACTCCAATCAAGAGCTCGAAGAATAGTACCCTCTCCCTGCTACCCATTATGCCAAGTATATCGGAGCCCAAAAGATGGTACCCTGATCAATGCTGCATCGTGAACACACTGACCAAACTTATCCATATAACCATGCCAAGCCTGATCCTCTCCAACTCTATCAGAATAGCATAAAATCGCATTGAAATCACCCAATGCCAACCAAGGTAAGTCATCAAAATCCATGGACTGAGCTCTGATAAAGTCCTATAACTGTCGTCGAACACCTGGATCGTTAGAGCCATAAATGAAGATCAAACCGATAAAAACCTCATCTGATAATCCGATAGCCTTACAAACGATCTACTGTGGAGAAGGCTGCAAACTAATCAAACTGTACAAAGTAGGATCCCAACACACCAACACTCTACAAGCAATTGACTCAGTGGCATTCGAAAAGAACTTCCAAGAAGGACAAATATCTGAAACAACTGAAGCAAGGCATCGTTGATCAACCTTAGTCTCTAAGAGACCAATCAAACCTAAAAAATACTTAGAAATCCAGTTTCTAACTGCCCGCTGCGTAGAAAAGCCATTAAGGCCTCTAATATTTCAACTTCCTATCATAGGAAACTGAAAAAATCTCAGAACTCAATAAATAAATCATCGGAGGTGCATGGCCCCTCTACCCCCATTGCCACCCTTTTTACTCTGAAACTTTATACCCTGACCAATAAGACGGATAGGAACAGTGGCAGGTGGTCAACTGTCCAAAGGTGCCACAGTGGATGTTGGAGAATCCGGGCCAATAAACCTTTCTGGAGGAGCAATCCCTGAAGAATCAGGCAAAGCAGGGCTAAAAGAGCACGTCAAAATCTGATCCTGCTGTGCTTGAATAGGAGATAGTGAATCAGACTCAGAATCTGAACCATTGGTTGTAACCCTACCTAACTTATTAAAGATCATTTCAATAGAATATGATGCTGTAGTCACTGCATCTGAAGTTAGTAGAAGAGGTCCGGCTAGTATGGAATCAATAGCAATACCTTTACCCTTATCTCGTATAACTGGAGTTACATCAGTAACAATAATCAGATCTTGACTAGTCGCAATATGAACTGCTGCTGCAGCAGTAGTGTCATCAGTGTTCCCCTTGTCTCGCAAGACAGGGGCTATAGTAGTAACGGGCGCCTCGACCTCTGCAAGAGCAGAAGGCACAACAGGCACAGGACAGGTATGGCCAAATAAACAACACTTGGAATAGCATTTTGGTTTCTATTCATATTCCATTCTGATCTTGATAGGCTCAGAGGATAGCTTACACTGGATCTCAAAGTCCTGCACTGGTGAATGTTCTGCATCTATCTCAACATAAACCCTGGCATAGGATAACCTAGTGTGCTCATAAGTCATCCTGTCACATGATAATGGTCGACCAACCATACTAGAAACAACACTGAGTGCTCTGGCTGATCGTAATGAAAATGGTAGTCCATGTAACCGAACCCAAACTGGGATCCTGAAAATCCTACTCCAGTCAAAAGAGAAATGAGGATTCCACTGTTGGAGAATGATGTGCTTCCCACCAAACATCTAAGGCCCTCTCTCTAAAATATCATGAACCTCCTCTACAGTTCTAAATCTGAATATCAAGAAACCCGTCCTAGTAGAGCGGACATCCTCCAAACCACTAGACTACCATGTACGCATAGCAATGGAACGTGCAGCATGGAAAGGCATAGTATACCCAAAAAAAAAATCCCACAATACAACGCAAACAATTAGCCCCAACATCATCAACCAAATCATCAGGGAGCTCAAGAATCAAACCTGGGTCCTTCGCGGCTATCGAGTCAAGATAAAATCTAGTGCTGGCCTCAATAACCCGAACCCTATCAACCCAAAAGCCAGGTGGTTTGGGTACGGGTTGTTTGTGGGTGGTGTTTCGAGCAGGTGGGTGTGTTTGAGTGGCGTGAGGTGGGTGTTGGCGCTAATTAAGTTTGTTAGGGGCGGAGGTGGCCATGGTAGGGATGGTGTGGTGCAGGCTAGGAAATGTGTGGTGAAAATAGTAGGAAAACTCCAACCCATAGCAATCAACCCAAACCAAAACTCCAAAATATCCAATCAACAATCAAATCAACCAAAGAACTCAACCGAAATCAAACTCCAAAACCGAATATTATCCTAGAAATCCACCCATGACATTGGCTTGTTTCGTATCTCATTCTTGCAAAGTTGGACACATGTCGATTGGATGCTCCGTAACATACTCCACATGCATAAGATTGCTGTATATGTCCCACAACCTTTTTTTTTTACAAGATAGGTAAGCTCAGAAAGTTGTTGTTCAATGTTCGGAATACTTATCTCATTTACTTTCTTTGGTGGTTGTGGCTCAAATCGGCTACTGAATTGTTGGGAGTTCGCTGCCATGTCGCCAATCAAATGTCTTGCAACTTCCAGTGTTTTATTAACTAGTGCTCCACTACCAGTAGCATCAATCATACTCCTATCCATTGGTAGGAGACCCTCATAGAAATATTGAATAAGGAGTCCATCACTAATTTGGTGGTGTGCACAGCTACCACATAACCTTTTAAATCTCTCCTAATATTCATAAAGTGATTCTTCATTGTGTTGTTGAATGCCACAAATGTCTTTTCTTATGTTTGTAGCTTTTGAGGTGGGAAAGTATTTCTCCAGAAAGAGTTTACTTATCTTATTCCACATGGTGATGGTACCTGGTGGTAGATACTATGGCCAGTCTTTCGTCGAATCTGCTAATGAGAATAGGAAAGCTCTCAATTTTATTTGCTCTTTAGAAATGCCAGTTGGCTCTATACTTGAGCATACCATATGAAATTATTTGAGGTGTTTGTTAGGATCCTCTCCTGCAAAACAATGAAATGTAGGCAAGAGATGAATTAGTCCAGATTTAAGTTCAAAATCTAGCTCAAGGTTGGTGTTTATGCATAGCGGTTGTTGATCAATAATTGGATTTGCTAACTCCTTAAGAGTTTGATTGTTTTCCACTGCCATTACTTTCGATTCAGATTTGATTGAACCGTAGGAAGATGGAAGGGAAGTATGTCGTGCAAGGTCAAATTTTGGAGGTAGGGTTGAAATTAACCGATTTAGTCTTAAATTCGAGGATTCGAGAAACTCCTTTATTCCCTTAAGTCGTTGGTCCCCTTCTACCTCGGACATAAAAGCCTAAACACAAATAAACAAAAATAAAAATCAACAATCAACAATAAAAACAAAATAACAAATCGATTAGAAAATCAATCACCGACAATGGCACCAAAAACTTGATGTGCTCGAAACTAGCAAGTATACTAGTTGCACAATTAATAAAGTGATAAGTAAGATATCATTCCCACAAGGATTGGTTTTAATTAAATTTGTTATTAGATAGTAGCAATAAACTAAATTGGGATGGGGAGGGGGGGGGGTGTTTCAATGATTAATTAAACAAAATACGAAGGCAAATGAAGAATAACACAAGGCAATGTTAAATGAAGTGAGAAATAATCAAAAAGAGAAACGTGGTTAAGGGATAATTCTCTGCCACAAGATATGAATTTATGAATTAACCATAGAATTGTCATCCAATTACAACACTGAAATTATCAACATTAGATAACAACAAGCTCTGTTACCCCAATCTTTTCTTACTTTATCGTTAAAAAAAAAAACTCTTTTTATTAATCTCTGTCTATTAAACAACACAGAACAAGCTCTCTAAATTTAATTCAATGGAAGCATTACAATGAGAAAGATAAGTTGATCTAAGCAATAAACACACAAGCTCGGATTATTTAACTTAGGTTATATTCTCCAACTGCAATCTGCGATCACAATTTTACAACTAACGATTAGAAATTCAAGACAATTAGAGATAAAGATTTCTAGTCTAGCAATAGACAACAACCTGATTATATTCAGTTGGCCACCCCAAATACAATCAGCAAGCAATCATAGGCATTGAATATGTGAAAATACAAGCAACTTTAATCAGAGAATTGGATAACAATATCTCGAACAATCAACTCACAAAAACCATATCAAGGGCTTTGAAATCACCCTCGACTAAATCAAATTTACTTACACATGTTCAAACAAAATATAATACAACATAGATAAATTCTAGACATGAAAAGGAAAGGAAAAACTTAGCAAATCCTTTGAAAGTCTCGTTCGTAGATGAATCTCCTTGGGATTGTAGTTCCTCCTCTTTCCAAGCCTTCTTTCTCCCTCAAGGAGTCCCAAGGATGGGTGAAATCAAAAGATGCAGCCTCTAATTCATTCTCCCCCTTCTTGTTGTTTCAAAATAAAACCCTAAAACATGTTTTCAAGCCCATTTTTAGTCCACTAAAAGCCTAAATTTCGTGATGCTTGTGAGATAAAGATAATTTAATCAACTTTCCATCAAACCATGGTTTGCACCATTTTGATCTATAAATAGAAAGTTATGCCATTTTACCGAACCTGTAGCAAAAACTGAAATTTAGATGAAGTTAATTCAAAAGATACAAAGACTACAAATATGTTTAAGTTAAGGAATTTAATGACGCTATTAATGCAATATGATGAATTAAGCTCCTATTAAGCATACATATTTAAGTGTTCATTAGATGTCCCTACTAGATGGAATGCTACATATTTGATATTGGAGAGTGCTTTACAATTTCAAAAAGCACTCAATCATTTGGAAGAAGAGGATGGGCAGTATAAATTTTACTTGTACAGGTTAACAAGTTGGATCAGCAAAGTAAAAGGATTGGAGATTGTTTGTTTGTTTTTTGTAAAATTTTCATGATATAACTTTCAAGTTTAATGCTTCTTTGACTATGACATCACATCTTGCATATAATGGGATATCGAAAATTCACAGTCAATTGATTGAGTTGAATGAATAGAGGAGTAGTGTTTTGTGTGATATGGCAAGAAATATGAAAAAGAAATTTGGCAAGTACTTTGGGTCTTTTGATAAATTTAATGAGATGTTGTTCATTGCATTTGTACTTGGTCCAAGATTCAAAATGAGGTACTTTGATTTTACTTGGAATAGTTTTTGGGGTGCAACTAAGATAAAGGAAATGATAATGTCGCTTAAGACATTGTTGTTAAAGCTATATGACACTTATAAGCCTTCTGTATATGTGTCATCAAAAGTGGTAAGGACTGAAGCATTAAACTCCCTCATTAGTCATATCCTAACCATATTAATAAGTGATGAGTACCCACAATGGGTTGGTTCAAGTGGTAAGGGTGATCCAGGAGGGAGTTCGTAAGGCCAACGGTGAAGTCCTGGCTTCGACTCTTCACGATGGCCTTTTCCCATGAGGTAAATGGGAGATCGTGACAGTGGGTTGTGGTCATGCTAGTCTCCCCTGAAGATTAGTTGTGGTGCGCGTAAGCTGGCTTGGACACCTCAGTTACAAAAAAAAAGAAGTGATGAAGTTTAAATGGTTGCAAAGCGATGGATAGATCCAGCCATAAAGGTTATGGATAATCTAATGAGGTTAGGATCATCAAATGAGGTGGATACTTATTTGAACAATGCTAATTTGGTGTGACAAAATGAGGATTTTGATATT
Organism: Boswellia sacra; assembly: GCA_013180625.2. Classification (NCBI taxonomy): domain Eukaryota; kingdom Viridiplantae; phylum Streptophyta; class Magnoliopsida; order Sapindales; family Burseraceae; genus Boswellia; species Boswellia sacra. The sequence goes on along the minus strand of SNVD02015866.1, from coordinate 87,375 downwards.
TTAGGTTGGTGGAAACTAAATAAAGGCAGCTTTCCTATGTTATCACGTATAGCAAAGGATGTTTTTGTTATTCTGGTCTCCACTGGTACTTATAAGTCAGCATTCAGAACAGGAAGTGGGTTCTTGACTAATCTAGTAGTTCATTAACTCGTAAAATGGTTGAATCCTTAATATGTTCTTAGTATTGGAGAACATCTACATTGATTGATGAAGTTTTGCCCACCAAAGAGACAATAGAAGGTGCTACCTGAGATTCTGTGGGTTTTTGTACATCAATTGAGACAAGCAACGTGGATTTTGGTTATTAACTTCAAATATTATTTCTAATTTATACCATATTGTATAGTACATTGTATAGAAATAAGCCTTTGGTTAACTAAATCGTTATGTTTTGTGCTTGTTCATCGTTGATGTAGATGTTTTAAAATCAACCATGAAAGTAGTTGAGTGTTGGGACCTTGATTGATGAGTGTCAATTTCATAGGCAATGATAGTTTTCAATACCTTCTCATCGTGTTTCATAGTTAAGTCTTCTAAGTTTTTATTGGTGACTTTAAGTTTTATTTTGGTTTTTGACAACTTCGTGGCCTTGTTGAATATTGATTATGTTTTCAATTTTTGATATTTAAAGTTGATGGAAATTCGGAATAGGTAGTTTGATTCTTTTTCATTCCAAGTTGGTGTAATATCAAGTTTTAGTTTGATGGAGATTATGTTATACTTTGTTGAAAACTTGGATTGTTGTAATTTGCATCCCTAACTATGTGTTGTACTTTATAATTCTATACAAAAATAGATTCTCTAAACGACAGCTTCATGTATAATCGAATTTCAAAATATTTACCAAACACCAAAATAGTTGTAGTTAGTAATAGAAGCTAAAAGCTACTGTGCAACAGTGGAGTCTGTTAGCCCTAAGGCTACATGATAATTTTCATGATAATTTCGATGATAACAATACACATTGATTAATTGAGATTTACTAACATGTTTATTTATGTGCAAGAGCAAGAACATTGAAATAATTGTAAAATCAAGAAGAGGCTTATTAAAATGATGTGTTGAAGTTAAGGAGAAGACTACATGTTAAAGGCACCAAAGTTTAAGAACAATGTTTGATTCAAGGAATATGACACATGAGTAATGTTCAATCAATTGGTCATATATTTCTCTACAAATGTTCAAATAATTTGATTCTTGAGCCTTTGGAAAGCTTGCTTAATTTATAACATTTCATATGTTTTAAAAAAATTCAAATTTCAAGTGTATGGTTGTCCAAATCATCAAGCAAGTTGAAAGACAAATGGAAGTAGCTGACATGAGCACTAAATACTCTTTTGGACATATCTTGAGCTAGAAAAATCAAAATAACTTGATTCTTATGGCATTAGAAAGAGGACTTAATGAAGCACATTTCATATGTTTTTATTAAATTCAAATTTCAAATGGAAGGCCAACATAATTGACATGCAATTCGGTGGACTGACACAGAGAAGAAAAATCAACTCATTTGAGCACCAAATGATGTTTTGTCCATATCTTGAGTTAGAGATATCTAAATGACTTGATTCTTATGGAATTGGAAATATGATTCAATGGATCAGATTTCATATTCTTTGAAGAAATTCAAATTTCAAACAGAAGGCCGACATAATACATATGCAAATCGGTGGATTGACACATGGAAGAAAAATCAAGTCACATGAGCACCGAATGGTTTTTTGGCCATATCTTGAGCTAGAGATATCAAAATGACTTGGTTCTTGATGCGTTGGAAAGCTTATTCAATTTTCCAGATATTTGATGATTTTTAGATTTTCAAATTTCAAACGGAACATTGATAAAAATGGCAGAAACTTTTCGGTTTTTATGGTGGGCAGAAAATTTGGAGTTGGTGTCTTCACTTATTCAAGTTCATCTCATTTGCCTATAAAAGAAGCCCTTCTCCCATGCATTCAGCAAGACAAAGAGAAAAGGAGAGAAGCATTTTATCAAGCAAAAAAACAAGAGAAATATCAAGTCTAGAGAGCTTTTATATTCTTTATCTACTCTTTGAAGAGAGTTGTACTTTTGTTGTAAAAATTTACTTTGTTCTTGTATTGTGGTGGAGTGAAATCTTCTTGTAAAGGATAAAAGTTATCCTTGAGAGAACTCTTTCCTTGGTGAGGTTGTTCATCAAGAAGAACTCTTGGTGTAGTGTTATCAAGGGTTGAAGGAAGTTGCCTTGGTGAGGTTGTTCATCAAGAAGAACTCTTGGTGTGGTGTTATCAAGAGTTGAAGGAAGTTGCCTTGGTGAGGTTGTTCATCAAGAAGAACTCTTGGTGCGGTGTTATCAAGGGTTGAAAGAAGTTGCCTTGGTGAGGTTGTTCATCAAGAAGAACTCTTGGTATGATGTTATCAAGAGTTGAAGAAAGTTGCCTTGGTGAGGTTGTTCATCATAAAGAACTCTTGGTGTGGTGTTATCAAGAGTTGAAGGAAAAAGTCTTGGTGAGGTTGTTCATCAAGCAAGTTGTAAAGATTTGCCGAACCACGTAAATTGAGTTTGCACTCTCTCTATCCCTATCTCTTTATATTTACTTGTACTTGTGATTGTTCATTATTGTATTCTCTTGATTGCATCTTTAATAACTTCTAATTTCATCTTCTTCACCTTTATTCTCAAAGAAAAAGTGAACTAATTTTGATCTTTCAAGAAAAGTTTTATAAATCCATTTTGATAAGTAAAAACCCAATTCACCCCCCCTCTTGGGTTGCCATACCTGGGTCAACAAGTGGTATCAGAGAAAGGTTGCTCATTTTTTTTTTAAATCTTAACCTATTTTGAGCTATAGCAACTTTTAATTCAACTTCATATGCTGAGGGACTTTCTATCTCTAGACCTCCATTTTTTAATGGAAGTGATTACTCTTATTGAAAAACTAGAATGAGTATTTTCTTGAAATCTTTTGATTATGATTTATGGTCTATTGTTTTGGAAGGACATCTTGTTCTTACCAAAATTGAAAATGGAGAAAGCATGCTTAAAGAACCTAAAGAGTTAGTGAAGATGATAAAAAGAAATTGAGTTTGAATGCTAAAGCTATGAATGTGTTATATTGTGCTCTAGATAGAAATGAGTTAATAGAATATCTATTTGTTCTACGGCACAAGAAATATGGCACACACTTGAAGTAACTCATGAAGGAACTAGTCAAGTTAAAGAATCTAAAATTAGTATGCTAGTTCATAGTTATGAGCTTTTTAAGATGAAATCGGATGAATCAATTTCTGAAATGTTTACTAGATTTACGGATATTATTAATAGTTTGAAATCTCTTGGTAAATCTTATTCTAATGTTGAAATGGTGAGAAAGATTCTTAGGTGTCTACCAAAATCTTGGGAGCCAAAGGTGACGGCAATTCAAGAAGAAGGCAAAGGACCTCATTAGAAGAACCATTGGAAGAACTTATGGGTTCTCTCATGACTCATGAAATCACCTTGAAGGAGAATGAAGAAGAAGATTGCAAAGTGACAAACATGTGCTTCATGGCTTTGAGAGAAAATGAGATAAGTATTCTAAACCATGATCCTAAGCTTTCATATGATGAATTACTTAAAGCATTCCAAAATTTACACGTGCAAGTTGATAAACAAAATTCAAAAATCAATGCTTTCAAAAAAAAAAGTCAAAGATCATGTTATCTCAATTAGAAGAGTTGGTGGAAATAAATGAAGCTTTAGAAAATGAAAATGAAATTTTAAAGCAAAAAGATTTTGAAAGTTTGGAAAGTCAAATACATTTATTAAAAACTGAAAATGAGATTTTAAAACAAAAGGATTTTGATAAATTAGAGAAAGAAAATGCTATTTTGAAAAAGGAAAATAATGACTTAAGAAATATTATTGATAGTTTTACTAAAAGTACAAAAAATTTGAATTCTATGTTACAAAACCAAAGGTGTGTTTTTGATAAAGGAGGGTTAGGATATAAAACTCATAAAAATCAAAAGTATTTTAAAAACTATTTTGCTCATGCATCTTCTAGGATTAATCCTAATCATTCATGTACTTATTGTGGAAGAAAGGGACACAAAGTGCATTTTTGCTATATTAGAAAAAATCCTAATTTGAAACAAATATGGGTTCAAAAAAGTACCATAACTAACCCCCAAGGACCCAAGAACATTTGGGTACCAAAAAGTCTCTCTTTAAATGTTGATTGTAGAAACAAAGGAGTGTCAAATACAAGTGGTACTTAGATAGTGGATGCTCAAGGCATATGACCGGAGATGCCTCCAAGTTCTCAAGATTAATCATGAAGAAAGGAGGATATGTGACCTTCGGTGATAATGCCAAAGGAATGGTAATCGGACATGGTGATATTGGTAACCCTTCTTCACCTATTATTAAAGATGTTTTGCTTGTTCATGGTTTAAAACATGATTTGATTAGCATTAGTCAATTGTGTGATAAGGGATATTTTGTTACTTTTGAGCCTAATAGATGTGTGATTAAGGATGTTAGTAACAATAAGACATTATTTGTTGGTAATAGATGTGGTAATATTTATACAATTGATATTGATGTTAATGATCATGTAGAAAATTGTTTCATTGTTAATCATGATGCTTGGCTATGGCATAGAAAGGCTAGGTCATGCTAGCATGGACACAATTTCAAAAATTTCTAAAAATGATTTAGTTGATGGTTTTCCAAGAATAAAATTTGAAAAAGATAAGATTTGTGATGCTTGTCAATTTGGAAAACAAGTGAGAATTTCTTTTAAACAAAAGAAATTTATTTCAACAAATAAACCTCTACAATTACTTTATTTGGATTTATTTGGATCATCAAGAACTCAAAGCCTTGGTGGAAAGTATTATGTTTTTGTTATTGCAGATGATTATTCAAGATTCACTTGGGTATTATTCTTGAAAACTAAAAATGAGGCCATACAAGCGTTTTCAAAATTTACAAAAAGAGTCCAAAATCAAAAGGGGTATTCTATTGTGTCCATTAGGAGTGATCATGGTGGTAAAGTAGACAATGTTGCATTTGAAAATCTTTGTGATGAAAATGGTTTTGAGCCTAATTTTTCTGCACCTAGAACTCCACAACAAAATGGTGTTGTTGAGAGAAAAAATAGGACTATCCAAGAAATGGCTAGGACCATGTTACTTGAAAATAATTTGCCAAAATTTTTTTGGGCCGAAGCCGTTAATACCGCATTCTTTATAATCAATAGAGTCCATATTAGAGCTTTAATAAAGAAACTCCTTATGAACTTTGGAAAGGAAGAAAACCCAACATTGGATTTTTTAATGTTTTTAGATGCAAATGTTTTATTTTAAACACCAAGGATAACCTTGAAAAATTTGATAATAAAGCTGATGTTGAAATTTTTGTTGGCTACTCCAACCACAGTAAAGCATATAGAGTTTTTAACTAAATGACTCTTACTATTGAAGATTCTATGCATGTTGAATTTGATAAAACTAATGTTATTTCTTCAAAGAATTTAGATGATGATATTATTAAGGTAGAAAGGCAAATCAAGGAATCAAGGCTTGATGAAAAGAGCCAAGATGAATTATAACTTCAACAAGAAAAGCTTGAGGAAGTAAATGATTCTTCCCAAGAATTACCAAAGGAATGGAGGTACGCAAAAGCTCACCCTGAAGATCTCATTATTGGTGAACCATCACAAGGTATGAGAACTAGATCTTCTTTTAGAAACTTTTGTAATCATTTTGCATTTGTCTCTCAATTTGAATCAAAATCATTTAAAGAAGCCAAAAATGAGGAAAGTTGGATTTTGGTTATGCAAGAAGAATTGAACCAATTTGAGAGAAATCAAGTTTGGGAATTAGTCTCTAGACCTAAATATGACTAAACCCCTTAGTCAATATATATTTTGCATAATTAGAAGAGAATTAGGCATGTTGGATATGTCTTAATTTTGTTTTTATATGATAATCTTTGAATGGTAGCAAATGTTAAGGGGGATAATATATTCAGGGGGAGTAATTAATTTGATTAAATCTTTTTTATGATAACAAAAGGGGGAGAAATCGATGGTTTGCTTATATTCATAACAATTGCTCTCTTTTTGCTTATTTTTTATTTTATTTTCATTCTTGATTTTAGATTATATTTTAAAGCAATTAATCAATGGTTTGTCATCATCAAAAAGGGGGAGATTGTTAGCCCTAAGGCTACACGATAATTTTGATGATAACAATACACATTAATTGAGATTTACTAACATGTTTATTTATGTGCAAGAGTAAGATCATTGAAATAATTGTAAAATCAAGAAGAGGCTTATTAAAATGAAGTGTTGAAGCTAAGGAGAAGACTACATGTTAAAGGCACCAAAGTTTAAGAACAAGGTTTGATTCAAGGAATGTGACACATGAGCAATGTTCAATCAATTGGTCATATATTTCTCTACAAATGTTCCAAATGAATGTGATTCTTGAGCCTTTGGAAATCTTACTCAATTTATAACATTTCATATGTTTTAAAGAAATTCAAATTTCAAGTGTAAAGTTGTCCAAATCATCATGCAAGTTGAAAGACAAATGGAAGCAACTGACATGAGCACCGAATACTCTTTTGGACATATCTTGAGCTAGAAAAATCAAATTAACTTGATTCTTGTGGGATTAGAAACAAGACTTAATGAAGCACATTTCATATGTTTTGAATAAATTAAATTTCAAACGGAAGGCCGACATAATTGACATGCAATTCGGTGGACTGACACAGAGAAGAAAAATCAACTCATTTGAGCACCGAATGATGTTTTGTCCATATCTTGAGTTAGAGATATCTAAATGACTTGATTCTTGTGGAATTGGAAATATGATTCAATGGATCAGATTTCATATTTTTTGAAGAAATTCAAATTTCAAACAAAAGGCCGACATAATACACATGCAAGTCGGTGGACTGACACATGAAAGAAAAATCAAGTCACATGAGCACCAAATGGTGTTTTCGCCATATCTTGAGCTAGAGATATCCAAATGACTTGGTTCTTGATGCGTTCGAAATCTTATTCAATTTTTCAGATATTTTATGTTTTGCATATTTTCAAATTTCAAATGGAACATTGACGAAAATGGCAGAAAAATTTCAGTTTTTATGGTAGGTAGAAAATTTGGAGTTGGTGTCTTCACTTGTTCAAGTTCATCTCATTTGCCTATAAAAGAAGCCCTTATCCCATGCATTCAGCAAGAAAAAGAAGAGACAAGAATCTATCAAGCCACAAATAAGAAAAATATCAAGTTTAGATAGCCTTTATACTCTTTATCTACTATTTGAAGAGTGTTATACTTTTGTTGTAAAAATTATCTTTGTTCTTGTATTGTGGTGAGAGAGAGATCTTCTTGCAAAGGATAAAAGTTATCCTTGAGAGAACTCTTTCCTTGGTGAGGTTGTTCATCAATAAGAACTCTTGGTGTAGTATTATCAAGGGTTGAAGGAAGTTGCCTTGGTGAGTTTGTTCATCAAGAAGAACTCTTGGTGTAGTGTTATCAAGAGTTGAAGGAAGTTGCCTTGGTGAGGTTGTTCATCAAGAAGAACTCTTGGTGCGGTGTTATCAAGGGTTGAAAGAATTGCCTTGGTGAGGTTGTTCATCAAGAAGAACTCTTGGCGTGGTGTTATCAAGAGTTGAAGAAAGTTGCCTTGGTGAGGTTGTTCATCAAGAAGAACTCTTGTCGTGGTGTTATCAAGAGTTGAAGAAAAAAGTCTTAGTGAGGTTGTTTATCATGCAAGTTGTACAGATTTCTACAACTTAGTGGAAAGCTTAGCTCGTGGAGCTAGGAGCCCGTGGACGTAGGCAAGGTTTGTCGAACCACGTAAATTGAGTTTGCACGCTCTCTATCCCTATCTCTTTATATTTACTTGCACTTGTGATTGTTCATTATTATATTCTCTTGATTGCATCTTTAATAACTTCTAATTTCATCTTCTTCACCTTTATTCTCAAAGAAAGAGTGAACTAATTTTGATCTTTCAAGAAAAGTTTTATAAATCTATTTTGATAAATAAAAACCTAATTCACCCCCCCTCTTGGGTTGCCATACTTGGGTCAACAGGGTCAAACACACATAGAGTCTAATATTTGTAAATGGGCCTTGTTTTCTATATATATGGCCTAAGTTATGTAAATGGCCTTTGTTTTGTATAATATAGCCTTTAAAATATATATAGGCTTAATTCAATTGTTATAAAATAATTCTAATAAAATTGTGAAATTGGGCTAGCCCACCCCAAGTACCCCAACCAAACTTGATGGGTGGGTTAAATGTCAAATTCCATTTCTTGAAAACCTAATCACGAGCTTAAAATCTCTAACCTAATCCCTTATCAGGTTGAGCCTGGTTTGGCAAAACCCAACCTGATCCGACCAGTGTTCAACCCTACTTAATCAGTTCTTGCAAGCTTCAAAAATTTCTCATTGGCAAGCATTTAAGAGAGTTCTAAGATACTTGAAAGGAACTCTCTCTTATGGTCTTCACATCAAACCATGTCAAAGATTGGTACTGAGTGCATATTGTGATCTGGATTGGGCTTGCAATCTTGATGATAGGAAATCTGCTGGAGGTGATTGTATACTCATAGGCAATTCTTGTGTCTTGGCAATCTAAAAACCAATTAGTTGTTGCTTGATCTACTACAAAGTTCGAATATAGAGCTTTGGCCCAAGCAACTGCTGAATTAACTTGGATTCAATCCTTGCTCCTAGAGATTCATGTTGATATTTCTTAATACCTAGTGATTTGGCGTAATAATATAAGTGTAGGGCCTTTGGTAGCCAACCCCGTTCATCACGCTCGCACTAAACATATTGAAATAGATGTTCATTTTGTTTGTGATAAAGTACTCCAACGGAAGCTTGAAGTCCATTATGTTCCATCAACAAACCAAATTATAGATTGCCTCACGAAGCCTCTATCAGTTTCTCAATTTCTCTCTTTTCAGGACAAACTTGGTGTGGTAGAAGCACCATCTCATTTGAGGGGGGGTATCAAAGTAGGACATCAGCAAGGCTACTGGACAAGACCAACACACATTTGCAAGGCTATTAGACAAGATCGAGTCACATTAGCTTGCTAATCTCTATTAAGTTTTAGTTGTTTTTGTTTTTTTTTCCTTTAATTATTTCACTACATTTTCTCTTTCATTGTTGTCTACTTTGTTGGGATATTTTGTCTTTTTTCGTTTTTACTTGACCAGGTATCCCACCAGATGTTAATTTGTTATTTGCTGCACTCCCCATATATATTTAATGAAATCATCTAAGGTTTCTCTTGAGCTGAGTTTCATTCTTCCACAGCCTTCCACATTTTTCTAAGTGTCACCTACATGCCAATGCCATTCTCAAGATTAATTAGTAAGAGTATTTTTTTTGATATGGTCGATTGAGCGGAATCGCTTTAGTTTTTTCAATAAGAAAATATCACATGCTATATCTAAAGGTTTTGGTTTAATATCATAATAAAATATAGATTAGCTTAAAAAAAAATTTTTGCCAATTTGAAAATGAATAGTAGGTGACAGCTGGCGTGACACACGACAGCAATAAAAGTGTAATTATTTGTGCTATATTTTATTATATTATTCAAAACGTGAAAGTGATATAATATTTTAAATATAAACATTTTAAATAAATTAAAGTTAATTACCCCATGTCCATAGAGAGAGTTTTGGATGAAGCCACTACACCATGTCATTCCAGTCACTTGGTGTAGTGGATGCATAGAAGACTCTCTCATATTTATGATATGAACTGCTTTATGATTGATGCATTGAAAATATGAACGTCATGTAATGGTACCGTTGTATACGATAATGATGCTTGATATATATTTTGATTGATGAGCATAGTCTTAAAGCATAAAATTAAATTAAAAAGTAAAATTGAAAATAAAAATAAAGATTTTAATATTAATTTATTATATCACTCAATATTTTATTATTTTTGTTCATATGATTTTATAGTACCACTGTTAATGCTATTAAAATGTTCTTTTTTTTAAAAAATAAAAGACATCCATTGATTTTTCATTGAATGAAATGATAAATAATATTTACAAATTAAACTTATGTATATTCAATGTGAAGCAATATATTAAGTAAATTAAGGAGGTAAGAACTTAATTGATTTTAAAGCAAAATGTACATTTATTTTATCAAATGGATCCTATAGTAAAAAAAAAAAAAATCATTTACTTTATATTTAATTAAAATATAAGAAAAAAAGATTTCTCAATCGGCACTAGCTATATGGCTCTTTTCTTGTTGTTTTTATTGCATATGTTGTTTTTTACAAGGCAAGATTATATTTGTTTCAGCCTTTTTATTGGTCAAAAGATTTTTTTTTTAATGCCAAAAGATCTTCTAAATTTTTTATGTTGTTTAGCTACTTGTTAAAACTTATGGGTCATTAAAAACATTTTTGTGTGCCTTCTAGGAGAAGCTCAAAATTAAAACCTCTAGAAAAAAACTCTTTCTTCGCTTTTTCAAGTTTTAAAATATGAAATATACCTTTACTATATTTTAAAAGTTTTATCTTATCATACTTTAAAAAAATATATTATTTTGGTAATTTAACATTGTCAAACAACCAACAAATATGTATGCATATATATATATATATATATATATATATATATATATATATATATATATCTGTGTGAGGTGTGTGTGTGTGTGTGTGTGTGTGTGTGTGTGTATGTATGTATATATATAAACTCTATTTTTATAAGCTCTATTCTAATAAGACTTATTTTATAATCTCTTTTTTAAAGTTTAAAACTAATTGTGTTAGTTGATTTATTTTTTTATAAAGGATAGGTATTAGCTAACTTGAGATTCATGGGAGGACTTAAAATTGATGCCAACTGGCAATATCTTCAAGGGATTTGTTGGGTTCTGCAACGTATGGAAGTTAAGAATTATATAACAGAAATCGTAATGTAAATGAAAACACGATTTTTTACGTGGTTCGGTTATAACCAACCTACATCCAGGGGCAACAAAAGTTGTAATCCACTATGTTGTATGTGTTTACACTCAACTTATGACTCTTTACAGTGGTAGACACCTGCTCACTCACTAACATAATCTATGTAAACTTGATCAACCCTGATCACAACTATAGTCCTTCACACACTCTTCTGATGCTGCTCTTTTTCAGTCACGATTATCTTAACAACACGATGTTAAAAATAACATAACACCTGTAACTGTTACAGACCCGTAGCTAGTATAGACACATGTGATTACTCAACTCCCTTAAGCTCACACGATCTATAATATTAACTAAAGCCTAAAGCTTTATACAAGACATAAAAACAAATACAAGACACACTCAAACTTGCTCTTGCTTGCTCTCTCTCAATTTGCATTGAATGCCTTGAATTAATTCCACCAAAAGCTATGAAGATAGCTTTATATAGTATTTGATATCAATTGTAATCCTTGTAAAAATCCTGTAGAATCTTAATAAAACTCATAAAAAAAGTTTGGATAATAATCAAACATTATAGGAAGTGATAATATACTTCTCCTAAGTAAACTAGAATACTAAAATAATATCTTAATCTAATAAGGGATAATTAATACAATATGAAACTTCCTATTCAACTAGGATTCCAAATCCAAACTTATTCCTATTTAACTAGGATAACATATCAAAACGTATTCCTATTTTAATTAAAATTCTCCTAATACAAAACATATACATAAAATAAATGAGATTAGAAAAATATTCATATTTAATGTTTTTATCACATGATGACAAAATACTCGTGTGCAATGCATATGCACTTCTAGAACCAACAATCTCCCCCTTTGGCATATGAAACTTCCTATTCAACTAGGATTCTAAATCCAAACTTAATCCTATTCAACTAGGATAACATATCAAAACGTATTCCTATTTTAATTAAAATTCTCCTAATACAAAACATATACATAAAATCAATGAGATTAGAAAAATATTCATATTTAATAGTTTTATCACATGATGACAAAATACTCGTGTGCAATGCACATGTACTTCTAGAACCAACAATCTCCCCCTTTGGCATCTTGTGACGAAAACGTCTAAATATGTAAAAAAATAAAGAAACAACCAAATAACACCAAAAACATCCATAGTTCTCCCCCCTGTTTTCTGAACAAGTGCCAAAGTATAAAAGAAAATCAAAATGACAAACAAAACTCCCCCTAGCTGAATGTTTAACTTTTTAAATTGTGCATAAATGTGAAGAAAATTTTAAAAACCAAGGAACTAATTAAATCAATTACTCCTGCAATTGAACCAACTCTCCCTCAAATCAATTTCGCTGACCTAGAACTTTTGACACATCAAAAAACACTTAAGAGGATCAAACTGAGTCAGACATAAGGCACTGATCGTAAGTTATAAAAATCATAACTGAAAACAGTCGAAATTCATATAACAGAAATATCTGGACATCATATAATCTTTTATAACCAAGCATTTATCCGAGCTATGGATAAACATCAAACATAAATATTATTTGATCACTTAATCCAATTGAGTGGTCAACTTGAACATGCTTCTTACACACATAAAAGTTAATTTCAATGGGAATTTTCTGAATGAATACAATAGCTTTTACACATGTCTAGAGGTAGCCCTTTTCCATTTGAGTGGGTGACCTCAACATATTTCCAAGATACATTGAAGTTACTCTTAATGGATGGCTTTCACACATCATATACTGGTAGCCCTCTCTGTATTTGACATTAAATTACTAGCAAATTTATACCAATAAAATAGCTCAAGCATGCTTTAATTATAAATAGACTAATGATGCTACAGATATAAACAACATATCTGAATACTGTTATAATTCAAGTAACAGCCAAGTGCCAATGTCCTTTCTCAGTTTTTCAAATCTCAGTGCATCTTACTGCTTTATATGAACAGGTCAACTTAGTTTATTCTCAGATGAAACATGCTCAATACAGATAACCTTTGATTCATTAAGTTTTTAAACAATACTTTTTGTCATCACTTGTGTGATTGAAAATTTTCAAACACTTTTTATTTCCTATCACATGTTTAGAACAAGCACAATTATCATTTGAAGAAACATTAAGTGTAGCAACTTTGTAATGAGTTTTATGTTTCTTAGCCCAGACCTATCGTGTCTTATGTAACTGTCTAAACTGATTTACCTTTTTCTTTAAAAAATTTTGCAATCTATAGCACCTAGGTCTAATGTGACCTTTAACACCACAAAAATAGCATGTAGGAACAAATTTTCTTACCTTTTCTGGATTTGAAATGAAAGAATTCATTGGGAAGCAAAATCAATCATATCTTTAAAGCTTGAGTTAGAAGTGTTATCGGAATTTGAAGCTTTAACAAACACTGTCTTTGATGTTGAAGCGCCATTCTTTCTATCATGCCTATCCCATGTTTGATGGAGTTGTCATGGCCTAAACTCAAAATTTGATCAAGCTTTGCTGAACCTATCTTGAGTTGATTAATGCACTTGTTTACCTCATCCGATTCTGCAGTAATTTTTTGGATACATTTTGTCTTATCTGTCACAACAGATTCCAGTTTTATGATTTGTTCATTTGTAGATGCTATTTCGCTCTTGACCACTTCTTGTTCATTCTGAAGAGTTTTGATATGTACTTTTTGCTTCTCCCACATCTCATAAAGTGCATTATACGCCTCCTGAAGTTCTCCATAGTATTCAACATCCTTCTCAGCATCTGACTCCTCAATGTCTGATCTGTTCTGTTCTGTTATGATAGACATAACAACTCAATTATGTCAGACATAACTATTTGCTTTATATCTGAAATAGTCCCATTGAATGCTAAATAATTGTTTGAGTTGTCTTCATCTGTTTCTGAGTCATCATCCCTCCATGTTGCACACAAACTCCTTTTCTTCTTGTCATTAGGACACTCAGTTTGAATGTGCCCAAATCCCTTGCATTCATAACATTGAATACCTTTTCTCTCAAGCTTCTCTTATTTTTTATTTGCCGGTTCTTTACGAAAATTTTTAGCATCAAAGTTCTCAGAATTTTTCTTCTTGAGATTTTTCTTCATATATTTGACAAAATTCTTTGTCAAATTAGCAAGTTCATCATCGGAATCATCAAGATTGCTGTCATCTTTTTCTTCTTTTCTAAAGAAGAAATCAAGGCAATACTATTTTTCCTCCTTCTTGACTTTAAACCCATCTCATATGCTTGAAGAGACTCAATCAACTCATCAACTCATAATGATTTCACATTATTGCTTTCTTCGATAGCTGTGACCTTAGGCTGAAATCTTTTTGATAAAGATCTAAGTATCTGGCCAACAATTTTAGCCTTAGTATATTCCTCACCAAGCATATAAGTTGAGTTAGTAATTTCACAAAGTCTAGTATGAAATTCACTAATGGTTTCTTCTTCATGCATAACTAAGTTTTCAAATTTAGAAGTCAAAGTAAGCAACTTAGATTCTTTAACCCATTGAGTACCTTCATTCTTCACCTCAAGGATATCCCAAGCTTCTTTTGCAATGGTGCACTTTGAAATTAATCCACACTGTTGAAGGTTGACAGCATTAAAAATAACATTGATGCCTTTGGAATTCCATCTAGCTAATCGATATTCAGCTTCACTCCACTCATTTTGTGGTTTCTCAATCTGCTGCCCAGCATCATTGGCTTTTGTTGGGGGTGTCCAGCCATGAACAATGCTTGTCCACACTCTTTCATTAATTGATTTAATAAAAACCCTCATCTTGACTTTCCAATAAACATAGTTTGCATCTTCAAGTAACGGTGGTTGAGTGACCAATCCTCTGGCTCAAAATCCTTCCATACCTGTATGTCAGTGTACCCGCTCTGATACCAATTGTTGGGTTTTGCAGCATATAGAAGTTACGAATAATATAACAGAAAATTGTCAATTAAATCGGAACACGATTTTTTACGTGGTTCGGTTATAACTAACCTACATCCACAGGCAACAAGAGTTGCAATCTACTATGTTGTATGTGTTTACACTCGACTTAGGACTCTTTGCAGTGGTAGACACCCGCTCACTCACTAACCTAATCTATGTAAACGTGATCAACCCCAATCACAACCATAGTCTTCACACACTCTTCTGATGCTGCTCTTTTTTCTATCAGGATTAACTTAACAACACGCTGTTAAGAATTACATAATATCCGTAACTGCTACAAACCCGTAACTAGTATAGACACATGTGATTACTCAACTCCCCTAAGCTCACACGGTCTATAACAATTAACCAAAGTCTAAAGCTTTATACAAGATATAAAAACAAATAAAAGACGCACTCAAACTTGCTCTTGCTTGCTCTCTCTCAATTTTCGTTGAAAGCCTTGAATTATTTCCACCAAAAGCTATGAAGATAGCTTTATATAGTATTTGATATCAATTGTAATACTTGTTAAAATCCTGTAAAATCTCAATAAAACTCGTAAGAAAAGTTTGGATAATAATCAAACATTATAGGAAGTGATGATATACTTCTCCTAAGTATACTAGAATACTTAAATAATATCCTAATCTAATAAGGGATAATTAATACAAATAAAAAACTTCCTATTCAACTAGGATTCCAAATCCAAACTTATTCCTATTCAACTAGGGTAACATATCAAAACTTATCCTATTTTAATTAAAATTCTCGTAAAACAAAACATATATATAAAATAAATGAGATTAGGAAAATGTACATATTTAATGTTTTTATCATATGATGACAAAATACTCATGTGCAATGCACATGCACTTCTAGAACCAACAGGATTAATACATAAACGCTTCCAAAGTTGATTTGTTGGATGAAGCAACAATTTTTCTCTCTAAATCATATAGCAACATGTTAACACCAATTCTTAGGCAGCCCTTTGAATGCAAAAGAAACATGAGGGCATTGTTGACATTTCTTAAGCGATATATTAATCAAAGGGTTTTTTTTTTTTTTAATAATCACCTATAGTTTCATGAATAATTAATCGATTATCCCTGTTGTTAATTAATGGCTGTTACATTTTAATCTTTATTATTAGTTCAAGCTGGAATTATTCGGATCCAAAAATTTATCTACAGACATTTATTATTAAACTTTTATAATATTATTTTAGTAAATATAAAATGACCAGTCCAATTAATATTCGATAGTACAAAACTATTTTATGATATTATTAAGGCCAATTCCCTGTGTTAATAATTTAATGAAAATTGATGGTAAGGGATGGTTGATGACTTAAAAAAGTAATAAATAAATAAAGTTGTCGATGAAAGAACTACAATTGCCCTGCACGAGCTTTTCCCAAAACTTTGATGTAGTTTCTGATATTTTTCATTCTAAAATAAAAGTGGTCTTTTTTTCAAATTAATCATGACTTTTGGTAAATTTACCGGAGTACGTTGGTATCACGTTTTTTACAAATATAAAAAAGAGGCAAGTATGACTTGAGAGTGAGCCGGACAAATGCAAATGGAATGGGACGGAAAAAGCTTCGATAAAGACCAAAACTTTTACAAAGCATTTGAAAATAGTCAAAACTTTTAAAGTACTTTATCTAAAAAAAATTTTATTAATCTTAAGATATAATATATTCTATTAATTATTAATTATTGTTGTTATTATTTTTATTGCTGTTTTTGTTTTGAGAAAACTTTACAAAGTCATCTTTCATTAGTTTTATTTTAGTATTGGTATGATTATTTGAATTTAAGAAATTGTTTCTGCACTATTATTCTGAATGCTCATTTCATTAAAGTTTTAAAATGAACAAAGTTAATTAACCAGTTAAACTCAAAAGATCACTCTTTAATATAATTGCAAATACAAATAAATTTAACAATTTCTTTTTCAGAAATTTGATTCATTAAAAAATAATTAATTTGGAATCGTTACACAAAGATTCGAGAAATTGAAACAAAAAATATTCTTCTTGAAGTAGTTAAATCAATTTCTTTCGAATTAGAAGAAAAAGATATATATGAAGTTTTGAGAAGATTGAAAGTTAGTGTTATGTAAAAATCCGTAAGTATACAGAATCGTAACAAGTAATACAATGGTAAGTGAGTATCGTTACCAAAAATATTGGTTATTAACTACTAAACTTGATATAACTATGTTTTTATTTGAATAATAAAATTTAAATAACAGACTTAAAAGAATTAATTAACTAAATAACTGGAATAAAATTTAACAGAAATTAAAGAAAAAAATATCTAAACTAAATTAAGACAAATTCAATGAATTAAGCTCTAGGGTATTAGGTCTCATCTAAGTTATCCACTCTACGATTCAATCCGATTTAGCTAATATTCATCAATCTTGTTGCCAACCAATTTCTCGAAGGTATTTCTTATTCTTTCTCAAGCAATAACAATATATAATTATAGGGAGAATCACATCTCTATCTCACCTAACAACCTATAATTATCCATTGATCACAATAAATTATATAACGTTGCACAAATTACAATTATATTTCTATCTCATGTCAATTTATGGTGAATCAATCAAGGGCTAATATAAATCAACCTCTTGATAGGTGTCCATTTATGTATTACTTTCATATCAATTTGTCCATATTTCTTTGCTATATTCCTTGGTATTTTTATGTTTTTGTGTGGTTTTGATGTTTGTAGGAGTTTTGGAGCAACTTGCACAAAAATGAAATAAAACCCTTCATTTTCACCTCTGCTAATCAACCAATTTCTCGAAGTTGATTGTATCGATATACAATTAACCGGATAACATGCTATATACCATTGAAAAGCTCTCGAAGTCTATTTTTTGGAGAAATTTATGGTTCACGAATTTATGTAGTGTACCGAAAGTTGTGATAAAAATGGTATGAGAAGTGTATATTTGTAATTCCATATATCATTGTAGCATGTTATTAAATACGGGTACTGTAGCACGTTACTGTAGCAGAGTATTTAAACACATTTTAGGGTTTTATTTTCATAACTTGAAGAGGGGGAACGACTTGGAGGCTGCAGCTCTGCAATTCTCTCATCTTTTGGAGTTCTTGAAGGAGAAAGAAAGCTTGGAAAGAGGAAGAACTACAAATCTAAGGAGATTTGCAAAGGATTTGCTAAGTTTCTTCCTTTCCCTTTCATTTTCTAGAATGTTTTTGTATTGTATTGTATTGACTACGTTTTTAAACATGTGTAACTGAATCTGAATTGGTTGAGGGTGATTTCAAAGCCCTTGAATATGGTTTTTGTGAGTTGATTGTGTAAGAAATTGTTATCCAATTCTCTAATTGAAGTTGTTTGCAATTTCCCATATATAATGCTTATGACTGCTTGCTGATTGTATTTAGGGTGGCCAACTGAATATAATCTGGTTGTTGTCTATTGCTAAATTAGAAATCTTGATCCGTAATTGTCATGAATTTCGAATCATTAGTAGCAAAATTGTGATCAGAGATTGCAATTGGAAAATACAACCTAGGTTAAATAATCCGAACCTGTGTGATTATTACTTAGATCAACCTATCTTTCTTATCGTAATGCTTCCATTGAATTAAACTCAGAGAGCTTGTTCTAGGTTGTTTAATTGATAGAGATTAAATAAAGAGTTTGTTTTATTTAACAACAAAGTAAGGAAAGATTGGGGTAATAGAGCTTGTTATTATCTACGGTTGATAACTTCAATGCTGTAATTAGATGACAATTCTACAATTAATTCGCAAATCCATATCTTTGGTAGAGAAGGATCCCTTAACCATCTTTCTCCCATTGATTTTTCATTCAAATTTACTTTCTGTTTTGTTATTCTTTACTTGCATTCTTATTTCATTTAGTAAAGCATTCAACAAAAACCCCCCCCTGTTTAGTTTATTGTTGCTGGAAATAACAAATTCAATTAGAATCAATCCTCGTGGGAACGATATCTTACTTATCACTTTATTACTTGTGCGACTAGTCTACTTGCTAGTTTCGAACGCATCAAGTTTTTGGCGCCGTTGCCGGGGATTGATTTTCTAATCAATTTGTTATTCTGTTTTTACTACTGATTCTTGATTGTTATTTCCTGATTGTTTGTGTTTAGGCTTTTATGTCCGAGGGAGAAGCGGATCAACGACTTTAGAGAATTAAGGAGTTTCTCCAATCCTCGAATTTAAGGCTAAATCGGTCAATTTCAACTCCACCTCCAGAATTTGACCTTGCACGACACACTTCCCTCCCATCTTCTTGCAGTTCAATCAAATCTGAATCGGAAGCAATGGCGATGGAAAACGATTAGACTCTTAAGGAGTTAGCGGCTCCAATTATTGATCAACAACTGCTATGCATAAGCACCAATTCTGAGATAGATTTTGAACTTAAATCTGGACTAATTCATCTCTTGCCTACATTTCATGGTTTTGCAGGAGAGGATCCGAACAAACACCCCAAAGAATTTCATGTGGTATGCTTAAGTATGAAGCCAACCGACGTTTCTGAAGAGCAAATTAAATTGAGAGCTTTCTCATTCTCATTAGTAGATTCGGCAAAAGATTGGCTATACTATCTACCACCAGGTACCATTACCACTTGGAATGAGATGAGTAAACTCTTTTTGGAGAAATACTTTCCAGCCTCAAAAGTTACAAATATTAGAAAAGATATTAGTGGCATTCGACAACACAATGGAGAATCTCTTCATGAATATTGGGAGAGATTTAAAAGGTTATGTGCCAGCTGTCCAAACCACCAAATTAGTGATGGACTCCTAATTCAATATTTCTATGAGGGTCTCCTACCCATGGAAAGGAGTATCATTGATGTTGCTAGTGGTGGAGCACTAGTTAATAAAACACCGAACGTGGCAAGACGTTTGATTAGTGACATGGCAGCGAACTCCCAACAATTCAGCAGTCAATTTGAGCCACAACTACCAACAAGAGTAAATGAGGTAAGTACTTCAAACATTGAACAACAACTTTGTGAACTTACCTCTCTTGTAAAAAAAAATGGTTGTAGGACGTATGCAGCAATCTTATGCATGTGGAGTATGTTCTGCCATGGACCATCCAACCGACATGTGTCCAACTTTGCAAGAAGGAGATACATAACAAGCCAATGCCATGGGTGGATTTCCAGGACAACCAAGGCAAAGGTATGACCCTTTCTCCAATACTTACAATGCTGGATAAAGAGATCACCCTAATTTAAGATATGGGAATCATCAACCAATCGCCCAAAATACCATACCAAATCGACCACCAAGTTTCAATCAACCAAAGGTACAGCAACCATTTCAAGCAGCACCACAACCAGCACCACAACCAGCTCCACAAAATTCAGGTATGTCTCTCCAGGATATTGTTAAAGCACTTGTCACTAACACAATGCAATTTCAGCAGGAAACTAGGGCAAGTATCCAAAACCTGGAAAATCAAATGGGACAATTGGCCACTAACAGGAGCAAATTTGAGAGTCAAAGCTCAGGAAAATTACCTTCTCAGCCGGTGATCAATCCAAGAGAGAATGCTAGTGCTGTAACTTTGAGAAGTAGGAAGCAATTAGAGATTCCACCAAAGAATCACAAACTGATGAAGGGGATGACACCACTCCCACCATGAATAAAACATCATCTTCTAAGGTAAATCCTAAAACCCATATTCCTTCATATGTTACTCCCCCACCTTTTCCTAGCAGATTTGCAAAATCAAAGAAGGAGGAACAAGAACAGGAAATCCTGGAAACTTTTCGCAAGATCGAGGTAAATATACCACTTCTGGATGCTATCAAGCAAGTACATCGTTATGCAAAATTTCTCAAGGAGTTATGCACCAACAAGAGAAAGTTGAAAGGAAATGAAAAGGTAAGTGTGGGGGAAAATGTTTCAGCTGTATTGTAAAGAAAAATTCCTCCGAAATGCAAAGATCCAGGTACGTTCACCATTCCATGCACCATTGGCAATACCAATTTTGAAAGAGCTATGTTAGTTTTAGGAGCATCAATTAATGTCATGCCCTATTCTATTTATGCTTCCTTGAACCTTGGACCCCTTGCGGAAACTGGTATTGTTATTCAACTTGCTGATCGTTCTAATGCATATCCCAAGGGAGTTGTGGAAGATGTGCTTGTGCAGGTGAATCAATTGGTATTTCCAGCAGACTTTTATGTTTTTAAAATGGAGGATGAGACATCTCCCAATCCAACACTGATTCTTTTGGGGAGGCCATTCTTGAAAACTGTCCGAACCAAGATTGATGTTCATGATGGCACTCTCACCATGGAGTTTGATGGCGAGGTGATTCGTTTCAATATTTTTGAGGCAATGAGGTAACCTAGTGACTTGCATTCTGTTTTTGCAGTTGATGTTATTGATTCTTTGACATAACAACTTTTTGAGTTAACTCGCAAGGATGGCTTGGAAGTAGTCATTAGTGAGCACATAGGGATAGAAAATTCCAGAGAACCGAGAAGGCTGATACAAGTGTCTAAAGAAGTGGAAGAAGCTGTGGCAAGCTTGGATGAGACTATAGCCATCACCATAAACAGGTATGATGTTTCGTACATTGAATTACCTTTATCTAATGAGAAACTTCTACCTTCTGTGATGAAAGCACCTGCCTCGGAGCTTAAGCCTCTTCCAGATCATTTGAAGCATGTATTCTTGGGTGAGAAAGATACTTTGCCAGTCATAGTAGCAAAGGGCCTTGCACCGTTACAAGAAGAGAAACCCATCCGAGTGCTTCGAGATCACAAAACAGCCATTGAGTGGACAATCGCTGACATCAAAGGTATTAGCCCAGCCATATGCATGCACCATATCTTATTAGAAGAAGGATCCAAGCCCACTCGAGAAGCACAGCGGAGGTTGAATCCTCCAATGATAGAAGTTGTCAAGAAAGAAATCCTGAAATTATTAGATGTGGGTGTAATTTATCCAATTTCGGACAGGAAGTGGGTGAGTCCAGTCCAAGTTGTTCCGAAGAAATCTGGTGTTACGGTGGTTAAGAATGACAATAATGAACTAGTTCCCACTCGTATCCAAACCGGCTGGCGAGTTTGTATTGATTATCGGAAGCTCAATTCAGCAACTCGCAAGGATCAATTTCCTTTGCCATTCAATGATCAAATACTGGAGAGGTTAGCAGGTCATTCTCACTATTGTTTTCTTGATGGCTATTCAGGATATAATCAGATTGTCCTTGCCCCTGAGGATCAAGAGAAAACTACATTCACCTGCCCATTCGGTACATTTGCCTATCGACGCATGCCATTCGGTCTTTGCAATGCCCCTGCCACTTTCCAAAGGTGTATGGTACGTATTTTCTCTGATTATGTTGAGAACATTATTGAGGTATTTATGGATGACTTTAGTGTTTTTGGTGATTCTTTTGAAAAATGCCTTGACAACCTTACCCTTATACTTCAAAGATGTATAGAAACTAACCTTGTTCTAAATTGGGAGAAATGTCATTTTATGGTAGATCAAGGTATAGTTTTGGGACATGTTATTTCTACTAAGGGTATAGAGGTGGATCAATCCAAGATAGATCTTATATGTTCCTTAGCATCTCCCACAAGTGTGCGGGATATTCGTTCGTTTCTTGGTCATGCAGGTTTTTATCGTAGATTCATCAAAGATTTCTCGAAGATAGCATTGCCCCGATGCAGATTATTACAGAATGATGTGGCCTTTGAATTTGATGAGAAATGCAAAGAGGCATTTGAGAAACTGAAGGAACTCTTGACTTCGGCTCCAATAATCCAATCTCCAAATTGGGATTATCCATTCGAGATTATGTGTGATGCGAGTGACTATGCTGTGGGTGCCGTTTTGGGTCAACGAATTGGCAAAATTCCACATGCCATTTACTACTCATCTCGGACTTTAAATGATGCTCAACTTAATTATTCTACCACTGAGAAAGAGCTGCTAGCGGTTATTTTTTGCTTTAGAAAAGTTTCGATCTTATTTGATTGGTACTAAAGTAACCGTTTATTCTGATCATGCAGCTTTGAGGTACTTGCTCACAAAGAAAGATGCAAAACCAAGGCTTATCAGGTGGATACTCCTTTTACAGGAATTTGACTTGGAGATCAAAGATAAGAAGGGAAGTGAACACTTAGTTGCAGACCATCTCAGTCGCATTGTCCATGACGAGGATGTACTGCCATTATAAGAAAGTTTTCTGGATGAACAATTGCTGTCTCTACATGTAGCAGCCCCTTGGTATGCAGATATTGTTAATTACTTAGTTACGAAGAAGCTACCACATGACTTGACTCGAGCTCAAAGAGACAAGATCAAGAACACTGCCAAGTATTACATATGGGATAATCCATACTTATGGAAGTATTGTTCTGACCAAGTGATAAGAAGGTGTGTTTCTGAATCTGAATTTAATTCAATTTTAACCTTCTGTCATTCTTATGCATGTGGAGGTCACTTCAGACCAAAAAGAACAGCCCTTAAAGTTCTTGATTGTCGATTCTATTGGCCATCATTGTTCAAAGATGCATATCTGTTCTGCAAAGCTTGTGATCGTTGTCAAAGGACAGGTAATTTAAGTGCCAGAAATCAAATGCCACAAACTCCTATACTTATTGTCGAGATTTTTGATGTGTGGGGTATTGATTTCATGGGTCCTTTTCCTTCATCTTTTGGTAATGTTTATATTATACTTGCTGTGGATTATGTTTCTAAATGGGTGGAAGCAAAAGCTACGAGAACTAATGATTCTAAAGTTGTTGTAGATTTTGTGAAATCTAACATTTTTGCGAGATTTGGAACACCAAAGCCATGATTAGCGATAGAGGGACACACTTCTGCAACCGATCATTTGAAGCCTTGCTCAAGAAATACAACATCACTCACAATGTGTCTACGGCATATCATCCACAAACTAGTGGTCAAGTTGAAGTTTCAAATCGGGAAGTCAAGTCCATTCTCGAGAAGACAGTGAATCCGAGTAGAAAAGATTGGAGCTTACGATTGAATGATGCACTTTGGGCCTACCGAACTGCTTACAAGACACCTATTGGGATGTCTTCGTATAGGTTAGTCTATGTTAAGCCATGTCACCTTCCAGTAGAGCTCGAACACAAAGCATGGTGGGCAGTAAAGCTTTGTAACATGGAGATGGATGCTGCTGGAGAACAAAGGAAGCTTCAACTTCAAGAATTGGAAGAACTTAGAAATGATGCCTATGAGAATTCCAGAATTTACAAGGAGAAAACTAAGGCATTTCATGATAAAATGATCTCCAGGAAGAATTTTGAAGTGGGACAGAAAGTTCTTTTATTTCATTCCCCCCTCAAGTTATTTCCAGGCAAATTACGATCTCGATGGGTTGGACCTTTTGTTATTACTAATGTTTTTCCCCATGGTGCAGTGGAAATCAAGAGCTTAAAAACGGATAAAGTATTCACGGTGAATGGGCACAGGTTGAAGCCTTACTATGAGAATTCAGTGATGCAGGACATCGATGAGGTACCTCTCTACGAGCCAACTTATCTTGATGGGTGGGGGCAGATAACGTCAGGCTGAGGACGTTAAACTGAGCGCTTATTGGGAGGCAACCCAATGATTTTGAAAAATAAATAAAAAGAGAAGAAGAAAAGAAGGTAATGATGATCAATTTTTGTGTCTCGAGGAGATTCCTCTCATAGGCCTTATCGAACGTAATTGATCAGGTTTTATCTCTCTTTGCCATCTGTCTCATTTGTTTCTTTGTTTATTTTTGACTTTTGTTTGCTATTGTGTTTTTATTTCTTTTATGCGTCTTTATTTTATTTTGTTTTCTTTTCGTTTCTTTTGTTTAATTTGATTTTTCTGTGCTTTGAGCTCATTTGTGCAATAGCTTGAGGAAACATTCAAACAGGAGTTGAAGCCATTGTCTGAAGGTTTGAAACGTGCATATCTGGGAGAAGAACAAACTCAATCGCATTATCGGTAATATCTCTCCTTTTCTCCTCTTCAATGGATACTGATATCTTTCTATCGAACCTGCGTAAATATTTCCCTTCACTTCCTCAAAATGCTGTGTTTAAAATTTATAAAGTAAGGATGACTAGACTTTGGGTATTGATGCTCTTAAATGTGCCTGCGAATATCCGATGGCTTATCGAAGCCAAGGTGAGATTGTCCGGTGAGCCGGACATTAATCTCGCAAAATACATGCCTGGTCTAGGAAAGAGCTACTACGCCAAGAGGTGAAGAGCGAAGAGGTTACAAGTATGTTATAAATGTGCTAGATGGAATTGTAACCAGACTTGTCATTCATTAGGTTTTGTGTCCAGAAACAAAGAAGATAAACTGTCATTTATTAAGAATGGCCTGAGTAATGAGTCGCTGAATAATGTTTTATTAACTCTTGAGTCACATCCTTGTGGACTTGTTCAGCGTGAATTGCTTAATCTATGGACACAATTTCGTGATGAATTACAGTGTTATAGTCTAGGGAATCTAATTAAAAACGACCCTGTTTGCCAGTTTATAAGAAAACTGAATGGGAAGCAAATCCCCGGCTCATAAAAGGCGTTTCAGCCGTTACTGGACGTAAAACAGAGGAAGATGTGAGCCACAATCACAACTACTTGTATATTTGAATGTGTGTTGTTGTTGTCAAATTTTTTTCTTGTTTCATTTGATCTGATTATCAATGTTGTTTTTGTGTTGTTGTTGTTTGTTGATTTTGTTTGTTTTAATTTCAAGTTTTCTTTTTGACAAACCATATGACTACCTATGGCATAAGTACACGTGGGAGACAAGTGTGGAGGTTTTGTCAACCTCCACCGAAAGTATATCTCCATTTTTCATGCACATGTGAGAGACAAGTGTGGAGGTTTTGTCAACCTCCGCCGAAAGTAATCTCTACTTTTCATGCTTCACATGGGAGACAAGTGTGTAGGTTTTGTCAAACCCCGCCAAAAGCATATCTCATTTTTTTCAAATCTTGGGGCGATAAATCTGCATCGAGCAACCCCCACTGAAATTATGACCCCATGTGTCAAATTTGAGAGTTTTACGTGTGTATATATCCTAGGGGTGAGATTCGTGTCGTATCGTGTCGACCCATTTAATTATTCGTGTCAAAACATGAAACCCAAACCCACCCGATTATTAAACGTGTTACCCACGTGTCGTAATCGTGTCATATTTAATTCGCATAATTTACTTAATTGTTTAACTTAGTTATACATAATATATTATATTCTCTATATTTAAATCAATTAAAATTATTTTTAAAATATAAACTATTGTTAGTATAAAATATTATTAAAATCATCATAATTTATTATTTTACAATTTAATTTATTTTATAGTATAAAAATTTCAGTTTTATAATATATATATTGTAAGTAAGTAATAATTTATATCATTGAATGAATTTACATATTAAGGATATACAAAATATATTTAACTATTTGTGTCATTAAACGGGTTGGCGTGTTGAATACCTTCAACACTAACCTGACCCATTTATTAATCGTGTAGCGTGTTCGTGTCGTGTTCGTGTCGTGTTCGCGGGTCGTGTAAAAAATTCCCACCCCTAATATATCCATTCTCCATATTTTCAAATGTCATTATTATAACCTGTCTTACACTTGAAAAGCATATTACCTAACGTGCATCATTGTCTTACACAAGGTTAGAGCACTTGTAGAAGTGGAGAAAACACCAATTCGGCGATTCCAAAATATATGCGTATTTTGTGGAACGCAATTTGGTAAAGATGGAGAATTTACAACAGCAGCTCTTGATCTTGGTAGGACATTAGCTGCGAGGGGTATTCATTTGATTTATGGAGGGGGTATTCTTGGGTTAATGGGGTGTGTGTCGATAGCTACATCCCTAGGAGGGAGCAAAGTTCTCGGCATTATCCCTAAACCATTAGCTGTACGAGATATCATAGGCAATACAATCGGGGAAGAGTTACAGGTCTCTAGCATGCATGAGCTATTGCACATATGGTTATTAAGTCCGATGCATTTATAGCTTTGCCTGGTGGTTATGGTATATTAGAGGAGATATTTCAAATCACCTCTTGGGTACAGCTAAACATCCATCAGAAACCCATTGGTTTGTTAAATGTCAATAATTTTTTTGATGGTTTGTTGTCCTTCCTTGATCAAGCTGTAGAAAAAAACTTCATCTCACCGTCGACGAGGCAAATCATGGTTATAGCTTCAACTGCAGGGGAGTTAATTGATAAACTAAAACTCCAAGATTCGTTCTATTCCCTATCCAACAATGGCTCGAATAGATTGGTTTGGAAACGCAATAAAAGGCACTGGATTAACGCCTCATCTGTAATCTCTATCTATTGTTTGCTTCGTTTTTGTTTGCTTTCTTTTTAGTGTGTTTTATTTGAGATTTTTCATGTCATTTCTTTTGAGTTTTTTTCAGGTTATTTCTTCGCCCCAGTAATATTTCTAATCACGGCTTTTAGAGTGGTGGCTTAAAAAGTTTAATTCTCTTGAAACGCATTCTGGATCTCTTCAATCCATAATGGCTGAATAAGGAGGCTAACTTCTAAACTTTTTAGACCCATTCTAACTGACTTGTTTTTGTTTGCTGGCTTGTTGGACTTTGTTATTTTATGAGTAAGTTTAGTTTTGTGTAATTTAGAGTTGTTATGTGTTTTTGTCTTTATCAGTTTCGATTCGAAAAAAAAAACATTGTGGAAAAACCTGAGAATGGCAGAATATGGGGTTTCCTTAACTCTTGAAACGCATTCTCTCTAAATAAATCTGTAGTTTGTTTATTTTATGTTGTTTGAAGTGTCTTGTTTCTTGTTTTGTTCTTCATAATAAAGGTATATAGGCTGGAAACCTTAAGTCTACGGGCTACTGGTCCTAAGGATTGTTGAAATATACAATCTTGACTCTTGGAAAATGATAAGATAATGATTGAATTAAGAATAACTCTTGGAAAATGATAAATGATGCATGGATCCGTGTGCTTGAAATGTATATTGGTTTTTGCTTTACCTTTGATTCCTTGCGCAACATTAAGCACTGAGCTATTATCATTCACAATTAAATTTTGAGCTATGTTCTGGTTTTGGGAAGTTAGAGGAGGTTGGGATGTGTCATGAACAATGCAAGTGAGTTCTATTGTGTTTGTAAAAAAAAAAAAGAAACAAGACAAAAAAGCCAATCTATACTTATCGTCCACGTACTTACACATTGAGGACAATGTGTTGTTTAAGTGTGGGGGAGGGAAGTGTAATAAAAAAAAAGAAAAAAAAAAAAAGAACAAAAGAAGAAGAATAAGAGATCTATACCCTTAAGTGTTCTTAAAAAGAATGAAACAACAAAGTGTTGGGGTGTAGTTTTCTTTTGTTTTCTGAAAAAAAAAAAAAGATTGAGTGTTCTAAATAAGTTTGGGGGTGTAACCTGGTGAATTGAAATGAAGTTGTGTTATAGGGTTGAGCTCTACATAGTCTTGAATGATTTATGTGTTTGTGGGTTATTTGAGCCAAATTATTATCCTTTATCATATCTTCACCCAAGCCAAACGTTACAAGCTTAATAAAGCCTTACTTGATCCTTAGTGTTGTGCTTGTCTACATTAGTGGAGAGTGACTTGAAAAGCAAGCCTATGGAGTTTATTTATACGCACATCTTCACTATTAAATATGATTCATTTTTATGCATAAACTCATCCGGGTTACAAATTATTAGGTGAGAATGACTCTACACACACACACTGGAGGAATTGAAGTAGAGCGAAACTAATCTTTGTAATGAGATTCTTGATCAAGTGCATTATTTTGAAGTTTTCCTTGGGTTATAATTAAGTACAATCTTTGAGCCCTATTTGCAAGATGAAGCATTTGTGTGTTTTAATTTTTTGTTGATTCTGTTTCGGTTTAGTTTTATTTCATATTGTCGTAGTTGCTCGAGGACTAGCAAAGTCTAAGTGTGGGGAATTTGATAGGTGTCTATTTATGTATTACTTTTATATCAATTCGTCCATGTTTCTTTGCTATATTCCGTGGTATTTTTATGTTTTTGTTGTTTTGATGTTTGTAGGAGTTTTGGAGCAACTTGCACAAAAATGGAGTAAAACCCTTCATTTTCACCTCTGCTAATCAGCCAATTTCTCGAAGTTGATTGTATCGATATACAATTAACCGGATAACATGCTATATACCATTGAAAAGCTCTCGAAGTCTATTTTCTGGAGAAATTTACAGCTCACGAATTTATGTAGTGTATCGAAAGTTGTGATAAAAATGGTATGAGAAGTGTATATTTGTAATTCCATATATCACTGTAGCATGTTATTAAATACGGGGTACTGTAGCAAGTTACTGTAGCAGAGTATATAAACACATTTTAGGGTTTTATTTTCATAACTTGAAGAGGGGGAAACGACTTGGAGGCTGTAGCTCTGGAATTCTCTTATCTTTTGGAGTTCTTGAAGGAGAAAGAAAGCTTGGAAAGAGGAAGAACTACAAATCTAAGGAGATTTGCAAATGATTTGCTAAGTTTCTTCCTTTACCTTTCATTTTCTGGAATGTTTTTGTATTGTATTATATTGACTACGTTTTTTAACATGTGTAACTGAATCTGAATTGGTTGAGGGTGATTTCAAAGCCCTTGATATGGTTTTTATGAGTTGATTGTGTAAGAAGTTGTTATCCAATTCTCTAATTTAAGTTGCTTGTATTTTCCCATATCTAATGCTTATGATTGCTTGCTGATTGTATTTGGGGTGGCCAACTGAATATAATCTAGTTGTTGTTTATTGCTAGATTAGAAATCTTGATCCGTAATTGTCATGAATTTCGAATCATTAGTAGCAAAATTGTGATCAGAGATTGCGATTGGAAAATACAACCTAGGTTAAATAATCCGAACCTGTGTGATTATTGCTTAGATCAACCTATCTTTCTCATCGTAATGCTTCCATTGAATTAAACTTAGAGAGCTTGTTCTAGGTTGTTTAATGGATAGAGATTAAATAAAGAGCTTGTTTTATTTAACAACAAAGTAAGGAAAGATTGGGGTAACAGAGCTTGTTGTTATCTACGGTTGATAACTTCAATACTGTAATTGGATGACAATTCTACGATTAATTCGCAAATCCATATCTTGTGGTAGAGAAAGATCCCTTAACCAGATTTGTCTCATTGATCTTTCATTCAAATTAACTTCTGTTTTGTTATTCTTAATTTGCATTCTTATTTCATTTAGTTAATCATTCAACAAAACCCCCCCCTGTTTAGTTTATCGTTGCTGGAAAATAACAAATTCAATTAGAATCAATCCTCGTGGGAATGATATCTACTTATCACTTTATTACTTGTGCGACTAGTATACTTGCTTGTTTTGAACGCATCACCTCTCATTCTAATTTATATCTCAAATCATGCAATAGTTGGCTAGGCAATTACAAACATTAGACACATGAATAATTCACTCAACAAGGATTGAACAAACATCAACATATGGAATTGAATAATTGGAGTATCAAACTTGGCTACATCCTAACCATAGAGAAAGAAATTTAGTTCATAATGTAAAGAAAAACAACGCAAATTGAGTAGAAATCATTGAGTGTAGAGGAAGAAGAAAGAATCAAAAATTTTCAAGTTTCCTCCAAGATTCACTCTCGAATTGTGCTTCCAAGGGTTGTAGCCTACTTCCTTGCCTCCTAAGCACCTATAATGGCGCCTTTGATACCCTAGAAAAGTCCTAAATACGTCTATTTATATTCTATAAGAGAAAGAATTTGATCCGAGTTGAAATAGAAATTCTGAAATTTTCCAGAATCACATTTGCGTAGGAGTGCGGATGGACTTGCGCGGGAGCACGAGGTCTCAATTTTTTTTAGTCATGGTTTTTCTTAATCTTACGTCATGGTGCCACCTTTCTTGTGCTGGAGTGCCAGGTTTCTTGTTCCTAAAGCTTATTTTTCTGGATATGGCGCTGCTGCACCATCTGACTGGCGCTGGAGCACCAAATCTCTAAGTTGGAGATCCAAAACATTTCCTCTTTTAGCCCTTTTTACTTCTATTCTTGTTATACTTTAATATGAATCAAATTCTATTCCAAAAAATATGCAATTAACCGAAATAACACATTATTTTTCTTTTATTTTACTCAAAAACTAATTAAAAATTAGATTTGCGGTAAATAAATTAGTGAATAAAATTCACTAACAAATATTCCTAAACTTAATATTTTGCTAGCCCTCGAGCAAAACAAAAACAATTATTAAGAAAAACAAGTATGGATAGAACAAAAGTTATTCATGCAAAGTCAAGCTCATACTTAACATTGCGAGTGGCCTAAAACATTGCATCATTTATAACTCAAGAGAAATTTCAAACTTGCAAGCCACCTAAGATTCTTCTTGAAATTAGCAAGTCTATTTCCAATTCCTCGAGTGTATATGTGTGCGTGCGAGTCAATCTCACATCATTGATTACAATTCAAGTGAGATTATGCAACAAAATGAGTGAAATAAAATATTTATGTGATGTATGAAAATTGAGACTCCATAAGCTTGCTAGTCATGCTACTCTCCACTAATGTAGACCAACTCAACATCAAAGTTGGAATAAGACTTTTCAAAGCTTGTAATGTCTGGCTCATTACAAGAAAATTATAAAATACTTGACGCATCCAATTTTTTTATTTGAGGGTTTTTCGGTGCTTCAGTCATATATGATATATTGTTTAAAAAGTCAACCCGTGTTAACCAATATTTGACACCATAATGTTTTCAATTATTTACAAAATTACCATTTGCTATAAATATGCAATTTCCCTCTTCACTTTCACGGATGCCCTCTGTTTTGCCCTAGCCGCTCTCTCCCTCGTCACTCTCATCAGTTTCACGAAATCCCTCTCCGATCTCTCCCTCATCACTCTCATCACTTTTACGGAATCCCTCTCTGCTCTCTCCCTCATCATTCTCATCACTCTATCAGAATCCCTCTCCGCTCTCTCCCTCATCACTCTGTCACTCAGTCGCTCAGTCGCAAACCAGCCTTTCGTCGCTCAGTCACAAACCCTTTCGCCACTCAGTCGCTCGCTCATCTCATCGATCGTCGGTTAGTTGCTGTGTGTCGTCTCTCTGCTCAATCAGGACAGCTAATTAGTAAGTGATTTTGTTGTTCATTTCAATTGATTTGTTTATTTTGTACAAACTTCTTTCTTTCTTTCTTCTACGGTTTTTCCTTCTTACATCTACCTTTGTTTGTTTGTTTGCAAAATTGTTTGTGGAAGAATTTTATTTTTATCTCAACAAAAATAAAGGGTTAAAAAAATCCCAAGTCGATTTCACCCTAATCCCAATTTCCCTCAATTCCTATCGTATTTTCCCTCAACATTGCTTTCGATTTCAGCCTTCCCACGACTCAATTGTAAATTTCCCTCTCATCCCTCTTGCCTTCTCTCTCATTTTCCCTCTCATCCCTCTAGATTTTGTCTTCCTGCCATTTGCTTTCTTCGTTGGAGCTACCATTATTCTTAGTTTCTTTACTTGTATGCTTTGCTTCTTAAAGCTTCCTCTCCTTCTGGTAGGTTTTCATTTTTTCTGCATTGTGTTGTCATTGTATGCTGATGTTGCTTGAAAATTTGTTGGTGTTTTTTGAATTTGTACTAATAATTGTTTTCTTCACTGACTATGAGCATTTTGAGAATATTTTTGCATTACTTGTAACCCTTTCCTTCGTCGCCATCACTTCACATGAAAAGCAACGAAGGTCTCTGTTTGACTTTTCTTTCAGCTTCAATTTTGAGTGGCTCTGAATAAAATTATAGCTAAAGCCTAG
This sequence comes from Boswellia sacra, assembly GCA_013180625.2. Taxonomy (NCBI): domain Eukaryota; kingdom Viridiplantae; phylum Streptophyta; class Magnoliopsida; order Sapindales; family Burseraceae; genus Boswellia; species Boswellia sacra. Next base: position 54,593 of record SNVD02015866.1, on the reverse strand, counting down.
ACAATAATGCTGACCTCCAAAAGTCCTCGATTGGCGTTAGTTTTCTATTTAGTTGTCGATACATATACCTAAATTAGTATTTACTTCAACCACTGAGTCAGTTCTTGGAACTATTTATCTTTGAAGTAATAAAGTCCCACTAAGATTTACAAGATTATTATACAAGCACGAATAGGGTGAAGAAAACAGAGGTGGGTTTCATTTTATTGTTACATTTTAATTCTAATGGCAAATTAATTCAACTTGTTCTTAATTTTAGTAAGAAAGATTGATTAAAATTATGCCTCAACTACTTGAGAAAGTTTTAGCTTTTCCAACTTGTAAGAAAGATTTATTGAAATTATTAATAAATTTGGATAAACGTTTGTCAGATGATATCTTTTCCCTTGAATTACTGAGCATCGCTCAGCCTATAGCTGTAAATTGGAGTATTGTTACAATAGGCATAATTGGTATGTTTCCAATTTCATTTCATTTGCTCCGCATCTGGGTGCTTTTTATTATTTATGAATTTTCTTATAAAATATTCAGATTGCAAAAGATTAGATGAGGTGACCGTGCACTATTGAATATTATTTTAAAATATATATATGTGTGTGTGTGTGTGTGTGTGTGTGTGTGTGGTTTTCTGTAGATTTCACAAGTTCCGTTTTTTATTGGTGCAACATTGATCAATTGTTAGTAAGACCAAGAAATGAATATAATACCATTATGTTGTTAAAATAATGAAAATATCACAATGAACTGTAAAAGTTCATTATGATATCACATATTTATACTTAGAGTGTTTATACTTAGAAATTCAGGTTTATGTATTTGTGTGGAATATTGTTTCTTATACAGAGGATGCATCTGTGCTTTTGCAGAGAAAATTAATTTTTAATTTATCTTTTTGCCTATCTCTAGGGTGAAAATTGATAGCAGATAAACACATGTACTGGATTTTACTGTGATGGATTCACCCCCAATTCCCCTTCCAAGCCTATAATGTGGACTGAGAACTATAGTGGATGGTAACGATCTCTCTAGCTGTCCTATATCTTCCTTTTGGTAAAGCTTTAATAGCTAATCCACTCCATAATTGTTCAACTCTACATATATAATTGTAGGTTTCTTTCATTTGGATATGCCATCCCTTACCGACCTGTTGAGGATCTTGCTTTTACGGTTGCACGCTTCTTTAAAACTGGTGGCACCTTTCAAAACTACTATATGGTGATTCTGCAACGAGTTTTGTTTCCCTTATTGTAGTTGTAACTTGTTATACATGTCAAAGTCATTGTTGATATTTCCTTGCAGTATTTTGGCGGAACCAACTTTGGACGAACGGCGGGTGGTCCTTTGATTGCAACAAGTTACGATTATGACGCTCCATTGGATGAATATGGTAGAGTTTCACGTCGTTTCACATAGACTTTGATATCAGTCAATTAAAAAAAAATTGTATGCAACGCCAGTGGGATATTGTTCAGCTCAATTCATTTAGTTTGGCAGCAACGTTATTCTAGTCTTACCAGATAATAGAATTAACCTGGCTGGTTTTCCCAAGTGTTCGTTTCCTTTCCTCCGTAACTAGAAGAGGCAATGTTGAGTCAGAACTTGCAATGCAGGTTTTATTAGATAGCTAAAATGGGGCCACCTATGAGACTTGCACAAGGCCATAAAGCTCTGCGAGGAGTATTTGATCAGCTCAGACCCGATTCACCAACAACTTGGCGTTAATCTAGAGGTAAAATTTGTGCAGTTGGGATGTTCATGCAAGTTTGATAAGACACTTCAATTTAAAATTCTGGTATGGGCTTGTTCTCTAGTAACAAAGTTGCAGTGTGGGATGCCCATATCCTCCTTTTTGCTCATTCTAGCATGCTTTCTTTGTATTCTCAACAACAGGCACACATCTATTATAAACCTACAAACGAGTGTGCAGCTTTCCTTGCCAATTATGACAACAGTTCAGATGCAAATGTCACGTTTAATGGGAATTTATACTTCCTTCCAGTCTGGTCCGTAAGCATTCTTCCAGATTGTAAGAATGTCATTTTTAACACAGCAAAGGTACAATTATATTGCTATTTGTATACGTGCAAGATTATGTAAATGGTATCACTCAGATTGCTTTTATTGATTTTTTAGTTAATAATCTGTATCTGCAGTAGTTATTACATTAACATTTGCAACTCGATATCTAAATTTGATTCTAATTGTGTGTTATGTTTATGTCTTGCTACAGTCTATTAAACTGAATTTTTCTTTACTTGAAGGTTGTTTCACAAAGAAATATTGGTGATCATTCCTTTGGTCAAAAAGACAATGTTAATGAGTTGTCATTGGCACAATCGGCATGGAGCTGGTTTATAGAAGAAGTTGGTGTTTCCACCAATTACTCTTTCATAGAGTCAGGTCTGTTATAGCAGATTAAAACAACGAAAGATGCTAGTGATTACTTGTGGTATACGACAAGGTAATTAATTCTTTATACTTACCATTTTATTTCTCCAAAAAGTTTTGGAGGAACAATGAAACTAGTTATTTTACGAATTGGTTTTCTGGATAAAACAAGTTCTAATACACCAAACTTATCATAGAACCATTTTTTTCTTCTGGTTCTTTGCTTTTCAGTTCAAATTATTGGCTAATTCAACAAATAGCAAGGCTGCTAGCTTGTTTTCTGTGTCTTTCCATCTGCTTATAGTGAACTTCACAGTGCAATTCCCATAAAGTCTTCTCTTGAAGGATAGTGATATCATATTTATGAAACCTTTTGCTAATCCAGGCAATAGATTAATAAGTTTTGTCCCTATCTATTTGTATTCTATTTGTTTTGACTCATATTTGGAATCTATGCTGAGAAGTTTATTTTAGCTTTGCTCAATTATATATATTGGCAGTATTTATGTGAGCGATGAATCAAAAGAAGTGTTTTTGAATATTGAGAGTTTGGGACATGCAGCACTTGTTTTTGTAAAAAAGAAGCTAATAGGTAGGTGTTGATTATCTTTACATTATTTTCAATTTTGTGGTCTTGGGAAATTAATTAAATTTTATTATGCATTGTTTGCTTAAAAATAAATAAGTGCTGGAACTATTCAAATCTGGTTACATCAGATATTCATATTATGCGATTCATTTCCTTCATACGCTCCAAAATTCTGATATTCTGCACACCATCCTAATTCTGAATGATCTCCATATCTAAATTTGTTGTTATGTCTTGCACAAATTGTGTTTGGAAGAGGACTGATGCACATTATATCTTGAATCTTCTGCAGCATTTGGATATGGTAATCATGACTATGCAAACTTCTCAATCAATGAGAAACTTAGTCTCAAAGAAGGAAATAATACACTGGATGTGCTAAGTATGATGGTTGGTCTTCAGGTGCACAATTGCTTTTCCTTAAAGTAGCTTTGCTGAATTGTTGAAGCATATGCACTTTCCATTTATCATAATATGGTTCAGTGTTGATTTGTATGCACTGATACAAAATAGATTCTTGGGTCAGTTTTAAATTTCATGATCAGGGAAGAATAGAATTTTACACCTTTTAGGTTAAGGTTATCACAAGGGCAAGCAACTCGTTTGAAAGGTCATAATAAGGAACATAAATAGATTTCTATGTCAGTGTCAACTAGTAGCATGATTTATGGCTAGTTTTCTCGACTTTTGAGAAGATATACTGCTATCTTCTGGTACTTAACACTGTAGGATCTTTACTGCAATTATAAATTTGCTGCACTTTTTTTTTCAGCATCAATGCTTCATTGTCAGTAACAGTTCAATTGCTATGACTTGTTTGTTTTTACTTGTTGATCTATATTTGAGCTCATAATGAAATGTTTTTAATACTTTTCTGGCGGTTGAGAATCTTCCACGGTACTAGAATAATTATGTGTTCTAATTCAACCACCACTTCTCTATCTGTCTTTTGTACCATATTCTATTAGTTGGTGGAAGTGAAGGTTGGCATTATGATGGTTGTGACACTAACATCGGATGACAGTATAAGACTCTGGTTTTCTTTAGGTTATGATAAAAATTGTGCATACTGGTTTTAAAAAAGAGTTGGACGTCTTGTAAAAATTTGATCCGTAGTTTGTTTTCTTGTACAAGACAAAGCCTTTACTTATGAATGGGTGGTCTTTAAGAACATATTCAAATTTTTCATGTATTTGATGGCATTTTTCATTACTCTGACCACATGTTTGCAATTATCATGATTCTGTTTGCATGTAACACCAATAAAAATGTTATTTTAACTTTATGTTGCTACTACAGGCGAATCCTCGAATGACACTCTTTACCGGCAGCTCAAGAGTAGCAGATAAATTGGCTGTTGACCTGAAGGGTCGCATTAAATTGGAAGATGCAGGATTTGACTGGAAGATTTTGGGACCTGATGCTCAGGAGGTTTCTTGCCAAAAAATTATTCTTTTCGATCATGCAATTTTGTTCTTGCAAAATTAAGAATGCTTTTGACTTCCGTCTTATTGATTTTTGTGCGCTAGGTGGATTATGTTGCATGGGTTTGTGATCAGGATGCATATGCATGCAGTGGTCAGAAGTGTTTCGCACAATCAATACTATTCATGCATGAGGTTAGCTGCTTCATTTTGATTTTTGCACTTTTAGTCTAGTATATTTATATCAATGCTTTATGGTTGTTTGATTAGAGGTTCTTACTGCTTGACAATATTCAATATTGAAAATTTCGTCTGTTGGCTTTTTATTTTTTATTTCTTAAATAGTTTTGGACCTTTTTATTATATATTGGTATCCTTTGCAGAATTGGTCTTCAACTTCACTTATATCCAAACTGAAAGATCTTGCCAATAGAAGAAAGTTGAAAGATTTAACTATTGGTCTAGTTCTCACTGTAAGTGTGGCAATTTGCTAATTTTTCTACTTTTTTTAATATTCTTTGAAGTATATTGTTTATAAGCCACCATCTATAAAATCCAATGCCGCATTCAGGGATTCTAGAATTCTGGCATTTAATTGGAGCAAATTGTTAAAAATTTTATTTTTTCAAAAAAGAAAAAAAAGAAAAATCCTTGATGAAATATATTAAATGATGTCAGATTTGATGAATATTTATTATGAGCAAATAGGGCATTTCATGGGCTTTTGTGGATACTCCTTTAATACGTGGACAGGCTGCTGGCTAAGAGTTAGGATTAAGCTGGGGGACCAGAAAGCCATAGTCCAAAACCCATAGCTGGATACAACCATTATATTTTTAATGTTATACATTAAAGATTGAACTATCTTTTTTTTTTTTAATTGAGTCTTAAATTTCATTATTGTCTATGGATATTTGAGAAATTGTAATGTTGCTGCACCATAAAAAATTATACACAAGTTCTAGTTGGACAAATAGAATGCATGTCATTCTTGGTTTGACCCATTAACTTTTTACAATATCTCAGCTCTCATTTACATTGTTGGTACAGTTTACAACCGAAGCAATGCTTGAGCACATGAATAAATTGCTTCAGATACCTGGTTCAAAATTGCTCTTCGGTGGTGAAGCTTTGCAGAACCACTTCATTCCACCCATATACGGTGCTATTAAACCAACGGCCATCTATGTTCGAATTGAGGAAATTGTGAAAGACAACAATTATGAGCTTGTGACCAGAGAAATTTTTGGACCATTTCAAGTTAGTAAAAATATAGATATCATTTATCATACAAAAGCCAACAAAAGAAAAATGCCATACAGAGAGGTCGGCACATTCACTTTTATTCTTATTATTTAAATAAATATTTGTGTGAGTTGAAGATTAACCATACTGACAGTAGCATTAGTTTATAGATTATTACCGAGTATAAGCAAGATCAACTCCCATTGGTTTTGGATGCTTTGGAGAAGATGCATGCTCATTTAACAGCTGCTGTGGTTTCAAATGATCATCTCTTTTTACAGGCAAGATTCAACTACTCTCCTTCTCTCAAGCTTCAACCCTGAAGAGTTGGATGATCTTTATGTTGATAGTTATACTGTTTTATTTTAGATTCTAGTACTCTCTTTATTGCTCTTCTTGTCTAATTATCTCTTTATTCTCTTCTTATTGATATATTTCTTTATGAAACATAGTTTCTAATATGTATTTGCACCCTTTGATTGTGAAGGTGAGAGGCCAAATTAGTCTTTATTGTGGAGGCAGCATTGTCTTTGGATTGTCTGAATTTCCAGTGTCAGAATTTGAGCTTGTAGCTGAAGAACTTCTGATGAGTGACTCTGTCATAAAGGTATGTTACCTTTGCTTACTTATATGCTTCTTATTACTGTCTAGTGCTTAATTTCTTTAAGAACTTAAATCAAATATGGAAAGAGCTAAATGACAAAATAGGTTCCTTATATCTGACAGATCACTTGGATATAAGGATTTGTGAGTCCAGTTTTATATAACTTGCATCATTATTGAACTTATTTTGAGTACTTTAGAAGTCAATTTCAACCTTTTTAATTGTTTAGTTTAGTTTATTGTTTGCATTGTTTTGTTGCATCTAGAGAATGTTGTTTGACCCTCTCATTTGCTATTAATGTTGATTTGGTGCTTAATTTATTGCCATAAAATGATGCAATTTGATTCTAGTATTAGTTCTTAATGATTATTACCTTTGGAATTTGGAGGTTGAAACTTGTTTCCTAATATATATTTTTCTAGGGTTAAAAAAGAAGGCAGAAAATTTTAAAACCATTCGACTTTTTCTGAATTGCATGAAAGCATGAGTGAATGTTACATGATTCTTTTTATGAAGGATTTATTTTGAATTGAACAGTCTAACACAATTCTCTTTCACAAATGAAGGTTTTTGGTGCATTTAGAGTTTCAATTAAAATGTTATTCAGGTGGAACTCCAAAATTCAAATTGATGGTGGCAGAAATACCATTGTTACCGCCTCTGTCCTTGAAGTCAGGAATCTAGTTGTCTTAACGGTACAATGAGATTTAAAGCCTTATCCTTATAATTGAGTTTATTTCCTTGTCTTTATTTTTTCGGGCTAATTAAACTCCAAAATTCATACTGTGATGATTTACTGTCTTTTAGGAGAACTCTGTCATTAGTTCAAATACAAATTTGGGTTTATATTGTCAAGGACTGCTGAAGCTGACTGGTCATGGTGATGCAATCAAAGGCCAACGATTTTCATTATCCCTTTTTTATAACATAACTGTAAGGCATGTATATTTATCAATAATATCTTTCCATACGTATTCTTGATTGTGACCAAAGATATGTCCAAGTTGACCAGCACTATGCTTTCTGTTAGAGACATCAACACCAAATAGAAATGACGAGATAAGAGTAATATGTTTATTTCCAACTGGCAGATCCACACCCACATGTGCTATTCCAACTTCAATGACATCATCCACTCGATCATTGGCATGGATGATGATGTGATTACCATTGAGAACTCTCGCTCTGACGAGAAGCTCTTGTTAGTGTTCCATGAGGGGGTGAAGTATGGTGCTGGAATTGGCCCTATTGTTTATGACATCCACTCTCCCAGAGTACCATCAACAGCAGAGATTGCAGACAGAATAAACAAGATGCTTGCGGTGCTCGAGACTTTTGCAATGTTGACGGGTTGGAACACATGGAATCTAATAACAACGGGAGTTTCATTTCTACAGTATTGGTTATTTTCCCCCTTTTTATACTGTTGGTTTGTCTTCAATCAAACTTTTCCTTAGTTTGTTCTCTGTTTTTTTCTTCGCTCTTTGATCTTCGCATGCTCTTGTCTTAATTTATAGAGTGATTATATTATTTCCACTCCCTTTGTTATTAGATTCCATGTGTATTACATATATATGTGTTACTGTCAAGTTTGGGTTTGATGGTTTGCAGCTAATATTTGGCCGTAAGTGAGTGAAATTCGTGGAGCTCTGAATTGAAGTGCTTAGAGATTTTGTCTTTTGGTTTTTGGGCTGTACCCTTTTGATTTTCTCCTCTCTAATGCTTAATTTCTAGACTAGCATTTCTGTGGCTGGGTTGATTGTTTTAGATTATTCTTTCATCTTCTCATATGGGATGATTACTTTAGTGACCAATTGGATGCACTTGCTATTTTGATAATCAATATAATTGGAATTTGTTATAAAATTGTCTCCTTTAGTTTGACATTAGTTTTGAAGTGTTGAAGGTTTGCTGCCTCATTTTGCACATTTTTTAATTGTGAATGTCAGCTTGTAAATTAAAAAATCAGTACAAACAATTTTTTGTCACCTAACATCACAAGCTTATGGATGAAAAATAATTAGAATTAAGTTACTTGCAACCATAATTTTGCACCAAAACTGTCACAATTCCAATGTATTAAATAGACTTAAATTATCTTTAAGTCTAATTTATTTTTTAATCATAGACATATTATCATATATGGGTTGAATATGTCATATTTGACGGTTACCTATTAATAAACAGTCAAATATGAGCTAAAAATTGGGGTAATATTTGACACAATAAGTCAAATATGAGTTATGTCGTACATGACAGTATCCAAATCGACAAGTATAATAAACAGTCAAATATGAGAAGAGTCAAATATGAGTTAAAATATTTGTCGGTCAAAAAAGTGTCAAATAATAATACTGACATACTTGACGGTCAAAAGGAATCAAATATGGAAAAAAGGTTTTCATTTTTGTCATACTTGACAGTGTTGAAAAAGCCCACATACTTGACGGTCAAAAGCAATCAAATATGTTTCGTAAAGAGTCAAATATGAGCTAAAATATTTGTCATACTTGACAGTATCGAAAGGGTCAAGTATTAAAGTAATGATATTTGTCTGTCAAAAATAGTCAAATATTTTTCTATGCTCACATACTTGACGGTTACTGCACAATACTTGACGGTTATAAGCAGTCAAATTTTGAAAAATTTGACCGTTAGATTCATAATATTTGACGGTTACTGTCAAATATTATTAACAAAAATTTAAAAATTTTGACCGTTATTTTGTCATATTTGACGGTTAATGTCAAATATTTATTCAATAAACCGTCAAATAAGGCCTAAAATTTGAATCCAAAGGTATACAAACTTGACTGTTTTGTAAGAGTCAAATAATGCTATAGTGAATATTTGACTGTTTGACCAATTGTCAACTATTATCATATTTGATGGTGACATATATGACACGTAAAAACCGTCAAATATTATCATATTTGACGGCTAAAAACAGTCAAATATTTGCTTTTTTCTTGTAGTAGCTAGAGTAATAAGTGTATGAAAAGAGTCAAATTCTTCGATTCAATTTGCTCCTAAAACATATAAAATCTCTTAAAACTCCATAAACATTCAACCCTCATCAACCTATATTTTCATTACAACTTTGTCAATCTTCAAATGAATCTCATTTCCCCCTTTTGTGTCTGAACACCTACTCATTGCTATAGCAAATACATGAATCACCCTCATATTCTCAGCTATTTTGATTGATTGCAAGATTCTCTCTTTCTTTCTTTTTTTCATAACTGGATAGTGCAATGTTGATTCCATTAAGATTTCTTTTTAGTTTGTATAACAAGCTTTAGGCTAGTAACTTCCAAGCCAATTGGCTTTAGGGTACAGGATGTTGAGGCATCCCTAAGAGCTTACTTGCTTAAACTAAAAAGGCTACAAAATCAACTTATCCATAATTTTTTTTTAATATAGAGAGAATAATACGAAGAATTGAATCTATAATGAACTAAAACTACAACCAAATTCATCATATGATTCCAAAACTACATATCCTGCTATATAATATCCTATCAAAACACTTCCCATCCTCCCTTATGCACCTTTATTAATGCAATCTACCAAAAGTTCTAAAAGATTTACACACTTATGAGTAAGAAACACTATTTAAATATATTATTTATATGGCTGGGATAAATTTAGTGAGCTAACAAAGAAAAACTTCAATAGGCTCAAAGGGGAAAACTAGGGATCAATTCAAATCATAGGTTGGCTTGAAAGGCTCAAACGATCCAAAGATAGCATAAATCATCTTCCTAATGTTGAGTTGTCTATGATTTCGCCTCAAGCAACAATCAACCAAGTTCTAGAACCTTTTTGAAATCTAATGACACATTTATATTACATAAGCTTTCTTTGACTCAACAACCAGTTTCAATGATCATGACTCACTGTGCTCAAATGATGTTCAAGGAATTCAAAATAAGACAAAACTATTAATTAAGTCAAACCCATAGATTGCATGGAAAATGTTTCAATTTCTAAGAGTTATCCATGTTAAACAATCATCATCCTATCATTGGTCATCACAATGCACAAGCAAGAAAAGAATTATTATTATATTTTAAATAAAAACACACATTTTATGCAAAACAATCGCAAAACAAATACATAAGCACAAAAAACATACTAATGCGATTGCACTGCCAAATTAGAGAAGCACAGTGCCCTTAATGTGCACAAAAAAAAAAAAAGAGATAGCTAAAATTAGAAAACTTTCCTAAAACTCAAGAGTTTGCCAGATCTTAGTCATGCTCAAGTTCATCGCCCAAAACATCAGCAAGATTGACTCCAAGGTTGTCATCATGTGCTCTAGTATAAACAAAATAACCTCCTGACATAGTATCATCCTCCTTGTCATCGGTTGGACCCTAAGGAAGCTCTTCGGTGGCATGCTGGTCATCCTCAGCAAAGAGTGGTGGAGGTGGAAACAAATCCAGAGAAGCCCCTTGACTAATAAAAAACTTTTGGAACAAGCATCGGGTCTCCATCATGTAGGGAGCCACTTCTTTGGCATAAGTGACATCCTGCTGCACTGTCACAAGCTCGCGTAAAGTCTCTCGAAGCTCGTGCTCAATTCTATCCATCCGCTACGCAGTTGTCAAAAGGCAAGGCTGAGGTTGCTGTTGCAGAGGTGGCTGATGTCTCATGTGTGCCCGCTCAAGACTCTGAAGGAGTCGCATATCAATGATAAGCCATGGTAATGACTACTCATCAGCTACATTAATAAGTACTCTAGCGGCTCGATAAAGAGATGTAATAAGAGATGGATGTGGTAGCCCACTGATGGTCTTGGCTTGAACACAATGGATGATGTTATCCGCAATCAACTGGCTATATTTATTGACATCCTTTGCTTGTAGGCATATAATAATGTAGTCATCTCCTTTGAAATCTCTCCATGATGAGTGTTCGGCAACATCTTTCTGCACATAAAAAGGTTCAAAGCTCGTAACTCGACACGCATGACGGATGTTCAAAACATGCTAGCCTCCCCTTTGTTAGCTCTAGAAGAACCTACTGAGTACCCGTTGGAGTGAGATATGTGAGGATACCATCAAAATTAGGATTCTGCCTATACTAGTAGTAATCATATTCACCAAGTTTGTGTAGTCTATAAAATTGGTTAATAACTACAAGACTGAATGAAACTTGTGTTAGCCCTAAGGCTACATGATAATTTTGATGATAACAATACACATTGATTCATTGTGATTTACTAACATGTTTATTTATGTGCAAGAGTAATATCATTGAAATAATTGTAAGATCAAGAAGAGGCTTATTAAAATGAAGTGTTGAAACTAAGGAGAAGACTACATGTTAAAGGCACCAAAGTTTAAGAACAAGGTTTGATTCAAGGAATATGTCACATGAGCAATGTTCAATCAATTGGTCATATATTTCTCTACAAATATCCAAATAACGTGATTCTTAAGCCTTTGAAAGCTTACTCAATTTATAACATTTCATATGTTTTAAAGAAATTCAAATTTCAAGTGTAGGGTTGTCCAAATCATCATGCAATTTGAAAGACAAATGAAAGCAGCTGACATGAGCACCAAATACTCTTTTGGAGAGCTAGAAAAATCAAAATAACTTGATTCTTATGGCATTGGAAAGAGGACTTAATGAAACACATTTCATATGTTTTGAAGAAATTCAAATTTCAAATGGAAGGCTGACATAATTGACATGTAATTTGGTGGACTGACATAGAGAAGAAAAATCAACTCACATGAGCACCAAATGGTGTTTTGGCCATATCTTAAGATAGAGATATCCAAATGCTTTTATTCTTAATGTTTTGAAAAGATTATTCAAATATGCAGATCTTTTATGTTTTTGAAGAAATTCAAATTTCAAACGAAAGGCTGACAGAATTATCATTCAATTTGGTGGACTGACACAAGAAAGAAAAATCAAGTCTCATGAGCACCGAATGGTTTCATGGCCATATCTTGATATACAGATATCCAAATGACTTGATTCTTGATGCGTTGGAAAGATTATTCAAATTTGAAAATCTTTTATGTTTTAAATATTTTGAAATTTCAAACAAAAAATTGACAAAAATGGTAGACAAGATTACGGTTTTTATGGTGGGCAGAAAATTTGGAGATGGTGTCTTCACTTGATTAAGTTCATCCTATTTGCCTATAAAAGGAGCCCTTCTTCCATGTATTCAGAAAGAGTAAGAGAAGCATTTTATCAAGCAAAAAAACAAGAGATATATCAAGTCTAGAGAGTTTTATATTCTTTATCTACTTTTTGAAGAGAGTTATATTTTTATTGTAAAAATTTACTTTGTTCTTGTATTGTGGTGAGAGTGAGATCTTCTTGTAAAGGATAAAAGTTATCCTTGAGAGAACTATTTCCTTGGTGAGGTTGTTCATCAAGAAGAACTCTTGGTGTGGTGTTATCAAGGGTTGAAGAAAGTTGCCTTGGTGAGGTTGTTCATCAAGAAGAACTCTTGGTGTTGTGTTATCAAGGGTTGAAGGAAGTTGCCTTGGTGAGGTTGTTCATCAAGAAGAACTCTTGGTGTGGTGTTATCAAGAGTTGAAGGAAGTTGCCTTGGTGAGGTTGTTCATCAAGAAGAACTCTTGGTGTGGTGTTATCAAAGGTTGGAAGAAAAAGTCTTGCTGAGGCTGTTCATCAAGCAAGTTGTAAAGATTTCTACAACTTAGTGGAAAGCTTAGCTCGTGGAGCTAAGAGCCCGTGGACGTAGGCAAGATTTGCCGAACCACGTAAATTAAGTTTGCACTCTCTCTATCCCTTTTCTCTTTACATTTACTTGCACTTGTGATTGTTCAATATTGTTATGCTCTTGATTGCATCTTGGATAACTTATATTTTCATCTTCTTCACCTTCATTCTCAAAGAAAGAGTAAACTAATTTTGATCTTTCAAGAAAAGTTTTACAAATCCGTTTTGATAAATAAAAACCCAATTCACCCCCCCTCTTGGGTTGCTATACCTTGGTCAACAAGTGGTATCAGAGCAAGGTTGCTCAATTTTTTAAATCTTAACCGATTTTGAGTTATGGCAACTTTTAATCCAACTTCATATGTTGAGGGGCTTTCTATCTCTAGACCTCCATTTTTTAATGGAAGTGATTACTCGTATTGGAAAACTGGAATGAGTATTTTCTTGAAATCTTTTGATTATGATTTGTGGTCTATTGTTTTGGAAGGACCTTTTATTCCTACCAAAATTGAAAATAGGGAATGCATGCTTAAAGAACCTAAAGAGTTTAGTGAAGATGATAAAAAAAATTGAGTTTGAATGCTAAAGCTATGAATGTGTTGTATTGTGCTCTAGATAGAAATGAGTTTAATAGAATATCTACTTGTTCTACGGCACAAGAAATATGGCACACACTTGAAGTAACTCATGAAGGAACTAGTCAAGTTAAGGAATCCAAAATTAGTATGCTAGTTCATAGTTATGAGCTTTTTAAGATGAAATCGGATGAATCAATTTCTGAAATGTTTACTAGATTTTCGGATATTGTCAATGGTTTGAAATCTCTTGGTAAATCTTATTCTAATGTTGAAATGGTGAGAAAGATTCTTAGGTGTCTACCAAAATCTTGGGAGCCAAAGGTGACGGAAATTCAAGAAGCAAAGGACCTCACCAAACTACCATTAGAAGAACTTATGGGTTCTCTCATGACTCATGAAATCACCTTGAAGGAGAATGAAGAAGATTTCAAGAAAAAGAAAAATATCGCTTTCAAATCTTCAACAAACGAAGATGATGAGTCCGACGATGAAGGAGATGATGAAGATCTTGCATTCATCACAAGAAAGCTAAAAAGGATGATTAGAAGAAACCAAGGATTCAAGAAGATTCTAGAAGGGAGTACAAAGGGCAAAGCTCAAAGCAAGATAAGAAAAATGATCAAGTCATTTGCTATGAGTGCAAGAAACCGAGACATGTAAAGATGGATTGTCCTTACTTCAAGAGTCAAAACAAGAAATCCAAAGCAATAAAAGCCACAAATTGGGATGATAGTGAAGCTAGCTCCATCGAAGAAGAAGATTGCGAAGTGGCAAACATGTGCTTCATGGCTTTAAGTGAAGATGAGAGACAAAGTGGCAAACACAAGTGGTACTTAGATAGTGGATGCTCAAGGAATATGACCGGAGATGCCTCCAAGTTCTCAAGATTAATCATGAAGAAAGGAGGATATGTGACCTTCGGTGATAATGCCAAAGGAAGGGTAATCGAACATGGTGATATTGGTGACCCTTCTTCACTTATTATTGAAAATATTTTGCTTGGTAATGGTTTAAAACATGATTTGATTAGCATTAGTCAATTGTGTGATAAAGGGTATTTTGTTGCTTTTGAGCCTAATAGATGTGTGATTAAGGATGTTAGTAATAATAAGACATTATTTGTTGGTAATAGATGTGGTAATATTTATACAATTGATATTGATGTTAATGATCATGTAGAAAAGTGTTTCATTGTTAATCATGATGCTTGGTTATGGCATGGAAGTCTAGGTCATGCTAGAATGGACACAATTTCAAAAATTTTTAAAAATGATTTAGTTGATGGTCTTCCAAAAATAAAATTTGAAAAGGATAAGATTTGTGAAGCTTGTCAATTTGGAAAACAAGTGAGAACTTCTTTTAAACAAAAGAAATTTATTTCAACAAATAAACCTCTACAATTACTTCATTTGGATTTATTTGGACCATCAAGAACTCAAAGCATTGGTGGAAAGTATTATGTTTTTGTTATTGTGGATGATTATTCAAGATTCACTTAGGTATTATTCTTGAAAACTAAAAATGAGGCCATACAAGCTTTTTCAAAATTTGCAAAAAGAGTCCAAAATCAAAAAGGGTATTCTATTGTGTCCATTAGGAGTGATCATTGTGGTGAAGTAGACAATGTTGCATTTGAAAATCTTTGTGATGAAAATGGTTTTGAGCATAATTTTTCCTTACCTAGAACTCCACAACAAAATGGTGTTGTTGAAAGAAAAAATAGGACTATCCAAGAAATGGCTAGGACCATGTTACTTGAAAATAATTTGCCAAAATATTTTTGGGCCGAAGCCGTTAATACCGCATGCTTTTTAATCAATAGAGTCCATATTAGAGCTTTAATAAAGAAAACTCCTTATGAACTTTGGAAAGGAAGAAAACCCAACATTGGATTTTTTAAAGTTTTTGGATGTAAATGTTTTATTTTAAACACTAAGGATAACCTTGAAAATTTTGATGCAAAAGCCGATGTTGGAATTTTTGTTGGCTACTCCAACCATAGTAAAGCATATAGAGTTTTTAACAAAAAGACTCTTACTATTGAAGAATCTATGCATGTTGAATTTGATGAAACTAATGTGATTTCTTCAAAGAATTTAGATTATGATATTGTTGAGGTAAAAAGGCAAATCAAGGAATCAAGGCTTGATGAAAAGAGTCAAAATGAATTACAACTTCAACAAGAAAAGCTTGAGGAAGTAAATGATTCTTCCCAAAAATTATCAAAGGGATGGAGGTATGCAAAAGCTCACCCTAAATATCTCATTATTGGTGAACCATCACAAGGTATAAAAACTAGATCTTCTTCTAAGAGCTTTTGTAATCATTTTGCTTTTGTCTCTCAATTTGAACCAAAATCTTTTAAAGAAGCCGAAAATGATGAAAGTTGGATTTTGGCTATACAAGAAGAATTGAATCAATTTGAGAGAAATCAAGTTTGGGAATTAGTCCCTAGACCCAAAAATCATTCTATTATAGGCACTAAATGGATTTTTAGAAATAAAGTAGATGAAAATGGCACCATTATTAGAAACAAAGCTAGACTTGTTGCTCAAGGATACAATCAATAAGAAGGTATTGATTATGAGGAAACCTTTGCACCGGTTGCTAGATTAGAATCCATTAGAATGTTGTGTGCATTTGCATGTTATAAAAATTTTACATTATACCAAATGGATGTCAAAAGTGCATTTTTAAATGGTTACATTATGGAGGAAGTATATGTAGAGCAACCTCTTGGTTTTCAAAATCATGATTTTCAAAACCATGTTTTCAAACTCAAAAAGGCACTTTATGGCTTGAAACAAGCACCAAGAGCATGGTATGATAGATTGAGCAAATTTCTCATGGATAATGGTTTCGAAATAAAAAAAGTTGATATTACTCTTTTTGTTAAAACAAAAAATGATGATTTATTAATTGTTCAAATCTATGTTGATGATATTATATTTGGTGCTACTAATGTCTCTATGTGTGAGGAATTTTCTAAGTGCATGCAACAAGAAATTGAAATGAGCTTAATGGGAGAATTAAATTTCTTCCTTGGACTTCAAATCAAGCAATCAATAGAGGGGATCTTCATTAATCAAGCTAAATACACAAGAGATCTTCTCAAGAAGTTTGGCATGGATCATTCAAGGACATATAACACACCTATGGGTACATTAACCAAGCTTGACAAAGATGAGAAAGGAAAGATGTTGAGGTAACAAAATATCGAGGTATGATTGGCTCTCTTTTGTATTTAACTGCTAGTAGACCTGATATTATGTTTAGTGTGTGTATGTGTGCTAGATTTCAATCTTGTCCAAAGGAATCTCACCTTAATGCTGTCAAAAGGATATTTAGATATCTTCTTGGAACCATAAATCTAGGTCTTTGGTATCCTAAGTGTGATAATTTTGATCTAATTAGTTATTCCGATGCGAACTTTGCTAGAAGTCTTCTTGATAGAAAGAGCACTAGTGGCTCTTGCCATTTTCTAGGACATGCACTAGTCTCATGGTTTAGTAGAAAACAAAATTCTGTTGCCTTATCAACCGCGGAAGCCGAGTATATTGCAGTAGGAAGTTGTTGTGCACAATCTCCTTGGATGAAACAAATTTTAAAAGATTATGGTGTGGTATTTGATCATATTCCCATCAAATGTGACAATACAAGTGCCATCAACATTTCAAAAAATCCCATACAAACACTCTAGGACTAAGCATATAGAGATTAGACATCATTTTATTAGAGATCATGTGCAAAAAGGTAATATTTCTTTAGAATTTATTTCCACCGATAAACAATTAGCCAATATATTTACTAAACCCCTTAGTCAAGATAGATTTTGCATAATTAGAAGAGAATTAGGCATGTTGGATATGTCTTAATTTTGTTTTAATAAGATAATCTTTGAATGGTAGCATATGTTAAGGGGGAGAATATATTTAAGGAGAGAAGTTAATTTGATTACATTTTTTGATGATAACAAAAGGGGGAGAAATAGTTGGATTGCTTATATTCATAACAAGTGCCATTTTTTTTGCTTATTCTTGATTTTATTTTCATTCTCTATTTTAGATATTATTTGAAAGCAATCAATGGTTTGTAATCATCAAAAAGGGGGAGATTGTTAGCCCTAAGGCTACATGATAATTTTGATGATAACAATACCTGTCTCTTATACACATCTAGATGTGTATAAGAGACAGGTGTAAGAGTAATATCATTGAAATAATTGTAAAATCAAGAATAGGCTTATTAAAATGAAGTGTTGAAACTAAGGAGAAGACTACATGTTAAAGGCACCAAAGTTTAAGAACAAGGTTTGATTCAAGGAATATGACACATCAGCAATGTTCAATCAATTGGTCATATATTTCCCTACAGATGTCCAAATGACGTGATTCTTAAGCCTTTGGAAAGCTTACTCAATTTATAACATTTCATATGTTTTAAAGAAATTCAAATTTCAAGTGTAAGGTTGTCCAAATCATCATGAAATTTGAAAGACAAATGGAAGCAGCTAACATGAGCACTAAATACTCCTTTGCACATATCTTGAGCTAGAAAAATCAAAATAACTTGATTCTTACGGCATTGGAAAGAGGACTTAATGAAGCACATTTCATATGTTTTGAAGAAATTTAAATTTCAAATGGAAGGCTGACATAATTGACATGCAATTTGGTGAACTGACACAGAGAAGAAAAATCAACTCACATGAGTACCGAACGGTGTTTTGGCCATATCATAAGATAGAGATATCCAAATGCTTTGATTCTTAATGTTTTGGAAAGCTTATTCAAATATTCAGATCTTTTATGTTTTGAATAAATTCAAATTTCAAACCGAAGGCTGACAGAATTATCATTCAATTTGGTGAACTGACACAAGAAAGAAAAATCAAGTCACATGAGCACCGAATGGTGTCTTAGCCATGTCTTGAGATACAGATATCCAAATGACTTGATTCTTGATGCGTTGGAAAGCTTATTCAAATATGCAAATCTTTTATGTTTTGAATATTTTCAAATTTCAAACGAAAAATTGACAAAAATGGCAGACAAAATTACAGTTTTTATAGTGGGTAGAAAATTTGGAGATGGTGTCTTCACTTGATTAAGTTCATCCTATTTGCCTATAAAAGGAGCCCTTCTTCCATGTATTCAGAAAGAGTAAGAGAAGCATTTTATCAAGCAAAAAAGCAAGAGATATGTCAAGTCTAGAGAGTTTTATATTCTTTATCTACTCTTTGAAGAGAGTTGTACTTTTGTTGTAAAAATTATCCTTGTTCTTGAATTGTGGCGAGAGTGAGATTTTCTTGTAAAGGATAAAAGTTATCCTTGAGAGAACTATTTCCTTGGTGAGGCTGTTCATCAAGAAGAACTCTTAGTGTGGTGTTATCAAGAGTTGAGGAAAGTTGCCTTGGTGAGGTTGTTCATCAAGAAGAACTCCTGGTGTGGTGTTATCAAGGGTTGAAGGAAGTTGCCTTGGTGAGGTTGTTTATCAAGAAGAACTTTTGGTGTAGTGTTATCAAGAGTTGAAGAAAGTTGCCTTGGTGAGGTTGCTCATCAAGAAGAACTCTTGGTGTGGTGTTATCAAGGGTTGGAAGAAAAAGTCTTGGTGAGGTTGTTCATCAAGCAAGTTGTAAAGATTTCTACAACTTAGTGGAAAGCTTAGCTCGTGGAGCTAGGAGCCCGTGGACGTAGGCACGGTTTGCCGAACCACGTAAATTGAGTTTGCACTCTCTCTATCCCTTTCCTCTTTACATTTACTTGCACTTGGGATTGTTCAATATTGTTATGCTCTTGATTGCATCTTGGATAACTTATAGTTTCATCTTCTTCACCTTCATTCTCAAAGAAAGAGTAAACTAATTTTGATCTTTCAAGAAAAGTTTTACAAATCCGTTTTGATAAATAAAAACCCAATTCACCCCCCTCTTGGGTTGCCATACCTGGGTCAACAACTTGCTTCCCTCGACCATACACATTGTATCCAGTCCTCTCCTTTGCATTGGGCCGTGAAAGTTTGCCATGTGTCTCTGCCCAATGTGGGCTATAAAACTTCATTAGAAATGTTGATTCCTCACCCTCGAAGGTAGCTTTTAACGAGGATAGTGTTGTGGTAATGGGCAGTAGTGTCAGCACTTTTAAAGGTGTGCCAGTCAAATGCAGGAGAAGCTAATGTGGATGCTTCAGTGGTAGAAGAAACATTTCGTTTCTTGGGTGCCATAGTCCTACACATAATGCAAACAAATACACTCCTAACTATTAATATGCTGCTAACATCTATTATAATTGTGTTACTTTTTACCCCAATTTATATTTGCAAAAATAAGAATTGTATTTGTACTTAAAAACCAAAAGCAAACACTTATAATCACAATATTCATTTAGAGCTTATAAACAAGGAGAATAAACATAAGGATAGGATCATGTCACATCCTTAATGCACAATAGAGTAATGATTCAAAAAATACTGCATAATGTATGAATAGGAAACAATCAATTTTCATTGTCAAATTGTTTTATCTTTTAATGACTCAAAATGCCAACAAAACATATACACATCTCCCTAATTACAAAATTAAACTTTTTCAACAGTCGTTATCATGAAAATATATCCCGTCTCAAATATCGTGCACTTATTTCAAAGCACTTCCAGTTCGCAAAGTATATTTGGCGGAATATATCCTATGCCCACATATTATGCACTCCATATTTCAAGCTACCCCAAAACGGTAATAGCCTTAAAGAAATCATGCAAATTCCATTAAAGCATAGACTTGTTATGCTCAAAGGATTAGAAGCATTTAAGTACTCAAAGTTCGTCAACATGAATGCAAACAATAACACATGTTTCAAACAAAAACATCATTCAAATATCTCTTTAGTTCCGAAAGTAAATTGGCAATCACGATTCTATTAAAATGTAGATGAATAAACTATTAATAGATTGGTTTTTGGAGTATAGAGATGTATAGTGAGCAAAATACATCTACTAAAATATAATGCACCCTTAAATTCCAAAAATGCATTAAGGTATCTATACTAACTTTCGCATATTAGTCATCCAGATTGCAAGCTATATCAAACAATAGAAAACTCATAACATCAATGGAGATATGTAAGATGCATTAACGCATAAATTATCCATTAACTAAATGAGGCATCAAAACAAATAGCATTCAAATCACCCATTCAAAATTAGCACAACGCAATTCATATTTGCATCAATAGAAACCATATATCAATAAAACACTCCCAATATGCTACCCTTTTCTTGCAAACTCCATATATATCAACTCTACCCATTAAGGTAGCCACAAACACTTCAATTTCCATAATCATATCACATATATAAACTAAATGCACTAAAGAAATAATGGCTGCTAAAATGAAGGTGAAATACGACTTACCAGATGTCAAGCACAAAAGAGAGAAAACAGAGGAATTGGATGGCACAACGACACCACTTGCATGGTGCAAGGGCGTGAAGTCACGGTAAAACTTCACCAAATTCATGGATATTGTTGCACAGGGGCTCACCAATGTCTGCGCAAGAGCGTAAAACTTCTGGATAGCACTTGTAAAACTCGAAAATTATGGCACAAGTGCATCGATCAACTCGCATGAGAGTGCAAGCCCTCTGGTAAAATTTACTAAGTTTATGGGACTTGTGTATGCAGATGCACATAACCTAGTGCTGGAATGCTATCCTGGGTTTATTTTTTGGGTCCTTTGTGATGTAGCAACACCATTTGTCAGGCATAAGAGCACGATGATTCGAAAAAATGCATGCAAATAAGCATCGGAGCGCGACTTAACTGCACAGGAGAGTGTATCCTTTATCTCAACTAGCGTAACTGCGTAGTTGATGTGAGGCAAGGGTGCGATCTCTGTATCAGTAGTTGTCCAATCTTGACTCTTGAGCTAGAATCTCTCTTGAAAACACTTACAGACAACATGAATGCATAACAAAAATTAAAAATTAAAAAAAAACACGCTTAAAAATAAAGAGAACAGAGAAACACTAAGGAAAAGTAGAAAATGAAAATATAGCTTGGGTTGCCTCCTCTAAGAAGTGCTTTGTTTTACGTCGTCAGCCGAATGTAGTTATGTCCCTTAAACTTTGTCAAGCAATGTGGTACTCTTCTTGAATTTCGCTTCACCTCTCATGTAATACTTCAATCATTATCCATTAACCTTGAATGGAGTTTTGCCCAGATGTCTAATTTTCACTGTACCATATGGAAAAAAACCTTGAATATTGTGACAGGGCCAGACCATCGTGATTTTAGCTTTCTTGGAAATAATCGTAATCGTGAATTGTATAAAAGGACTTGTTGATTGGGAGAGAAGGTTTTTCAAAGAATTTGCTTATCATCTGATGCCTTAGTCCTTTCCTTGTATATTTTTGCATTCTCATAAACTTCCTTAATGAAACTCTTCCAGCTCATTTATCTGTAGCAATTGCTTTCCACCAGCTTTTTAGAAGTCCATGTTTATTTGCTTCATTGCTCAATAAGCTATATGCTCTAACTCGATTGGTAGATGACAATGCCTTTCCAAAAACCAATTGGTAAGGAGACATCTCAATTGGTGTCTTATATCGGTTCAATAAGCCTATAATGCATCACCTAACTTTGTTGCCCAATCCTTTCTTGAGCTTTGTACTATCTTCTCAAGAATTCTCTTCACCTCACAATTGGAGATCTCTGATTGCCCATTAGTTTGCGGATGGTAGGCAAGAGCTTTCCTATGATTCACACCATACTTAGACAAGAGAGCTGCGAACTGTTTATTACAAAAGCGTGTGCCTTTATCGCTACTATACCATTATTTGTTGGGTTGCCATTACTTCTACCCATTTTGACACATAATCCATTGCCAAGAGGATATACTTGTTATAACATTTTGGAAATGGTCCAATAAAGTCAATGCCCCCTACATCAAACAGCTCCACTTCCAGCATAGTCTTTAAAGGCATTTCATTGCGTCTAGAAATATTGCTTATTCTTTGACATCTATCACAATTGGCAACAAACTGCTGAGCATCCTTAAATAGAGTAGGCCAAAAGAACCTCGATTAAAGAACCATAGCTGCAGTCCGTTGTCCTCCAAAGTGACCTCCACACTCTAGTGCATAGTAGTGTTTTAAGATATCTTCCATCTCTTGTTCTAGTACACATCTCCATATCATTTGATCCACACAATGTCGATAGAGAATAGGATCATCCTAATAAGAGTGCTTGACATCAGTAAGGAATTTCTTTTTCTGTTGATAAAGGTTTGGCAGAAATATCTTGGCTGCAAGATAATTCACAAAATCTACAAACCATGGAAGAGTTTTGTTAGAAGACACAAGAAAAAGTTGTTCATCCAAGAAGTGATCATTAATGGGTTGTCTATTCTCCTTGTTCTTTCAGTAGTTCTAATTGAGAAAGATGAGCAGCCACCAAGTTCTCTGTGCCTTTCTTATCTCTAATCTATAAATCGAACTCTTGCAGTAGCAGCACCCAAAGAATGAGCCTAGGTTTTGCATCTTTCTTGGTTATAAGGTACTTAATTGCTGAATGATTCGTGTATACAATTACCTTATTACCAATCAAATATGTCCTAAACTTATAAAAAGGCAAATACAATAGCAAGCAACTTTTTTTTAATTGTGGCATAATTGAGTTGAGCATCGTTAAGAGTGCAACTAGCATAGTATATGGTATGAGAAACCTTGTTTTGTCGTTGTCCAAGTACTGCACCTACTGTATAGTCACTTGCATCACACAATAGCTCGAATGCTAACTCCCAATCTGGTCCTACCACAATAGGGGTTGTCACTAACTTTGCTTTTAAAGTCTCAAAAGCCTACAAACTCGAGTTATTTTGCACAAGTAAATTTGAAAGTGGTTTGGAAATCTTCGAGAAGTGCTTAATAAATCTTCTATAGAAGCCCGCATGTCCTAAAAAGCTTCTAACCCCTTGTACGAATGTTGGGGGTGGTAATCTCTCAATTGTCACTATTTTAGCACTATCAAACTCAATATCTATGGGTGATATCTTATGACCTAAAACTATCCCTTCCTTGACCATGAAGTGACATTTTTCCCAATTTAGAATCAGGTTAGTTTCTTCACATCTTCGAAGAACTAACTTTAAATTATCTAAGCATTAATCAAACGTTTTCCCAAAAACTGAAAAATCTTCCATGAAAACTTTAATGCTTTTCTCTATCAAGTCATAAAATATGGCCATTATGCCTCTTTGGAATGTGACTGGGGCATTACATAACCCAAAGGGCATTCTTCGAAAGGAAAACGTGCCATAGGGGCAGGTGAAAGTAGTCTTCTCTTGGTCTTTGGGTCCCATGGCAATTTCATTGTATCCAGAATAGCCATCCAAGGAAAACGTACTCATGTCCAGCCAACCTATCTAACATTTGGTCAACAAATGGTAAAGGGAAATGGTCTTTCCTAGTGGCTTTGTTCAACTTTCTATAGTCTATACAAATACGCCATCCAGTGACCATGCGAGTTCGAATCAACTCGTTATTTTCATTCTTTACAACGGTCATCCCTCTCTTTTTAGGTACTGCCTGAATCAGACTAACCTATGAGCTATTTGATATGGGGTAAATTACCACAGTATCTAACCATTTTAACACCTCAGCTTTCAATACCTTTTTCATGGTAGGATTTAGTCTTCTTTGTGCATCAATTGATGGTTTACAATTCTCTTCCATGAGAATTCTATGCATGCACATTGAAGGGCTAATTCCTCTCAAATTAGAAATTGACCACCCTATAGTCGTTTTATGTTCTCTCAGTACTCTTAACAACTTTTTCTCTTCTACACTAGTCAACTTAGATGATATAATGACTAGAAGTGTAGATGACTTCCGATGGTAAGCATATTTAAGATGATTAGGTAATTGTTAAAACTCAAGAAATAGTGGCTTTTCAATTGAAGGTAAAGGTCTTGTAGGTCCTTGCCCTAAGGCTCAAAATATTTCCTATTGTTTTGCCCAAAGGAATCCATCCACTTTACATATTCAACTACTTCACTTTCGTCAAATTCTTCCAGCAAAGTAGAACATGCCAAACTAGCTTCTAATGAATCCAAAGGTAAATTTTTATGTTTTAATACCACTGAACTCACCTCATCATTTCAAAAGCAATTTTCAATGTCATCTGAATATTTCATGGCATTAAAAACATTAAATATTACCTCTTCCTCTTGGACACATAGCCTCAACTCACCCTTTTGGACATCAACTAATACTCTACCAATTGCCAAGAATGGTCTGCCTAAGATGATGGGCATTTCCTTGTCTTCTTCCATGTCAGGCACAATGAAATCTGCTGGAAAGATGAATTTATCTACCTTTACCAGCACATCTTCAATTACTCCTGTTGGATGCTTGATGGATCGATTAGCTAGCCATAAAGAGACTGTAGTAAGTCGTGCCTCACCTAAACCAAGCTTCCTAAAAACAGATAAAGGCATTAGATGTATGCTTGCACCAAAATCACACATGCATTAGTAAAGAAATAGTCACCAATAGAGTAAGGAATAGAGAAACTCCCGGATCCTTAAGCTTTGGTGGCAACTTCTTTTGTAATATGACATTGCACTCTTTGGTTAATGCAACTGTCTCATAGTCTTCTAGTTTCCTCTTCTTGGACAGTATGTCTTTCATAAACTTGACATCAATTGGCATTAGCTCGAAGGCTTCCGCAAAAGGGATGTTGATATGACCTCTAAAAACTTAGAAAATTACTTTTCAAGTTTACTCTTTTGTAGCCTTTGAGGAAAAGAGACTTTAGGTGTTGGTTCTTGAATAAGTAAATATGTGTTTTGAGCCATGTCATCATTAGTCTTCATTGGTGATGTGGGGGTAACAGCCAGTTCTTCTTCTTCCTTCTCCTTTTGCCTCTCAACTTTCATTGGTTCTCCAAATTCCTTACCACTCCTCAAGGTAATAGCTTTACAATGCTTTTTTGGATTCACTTTGGTAGTACTAGGCAAATTACCTTGTAGCCTTCCATTGATCATATTAGCTAGCTAGCTTACTTGAATCTCTGAGCTTCTAATTTGGGCTAATTGGTTTTGAAAGTTGTTGTGTGTTTCAGCCATGAATTGATCAGTTCTTTTCGTGAAGCTTGTTGTGGTTGTTGTTCATTGGGCCAAGCCTTCTTCTGCAGATGGTTTCTTTTCTTTTTGAGGAGGTTGTTCAGGAGGTTTCATAGCATTTTAGTTACCCCAAGAGAAATTTGGATGGTTTCTCCAACCTGGGTTATAGGTATTACTATAAGGGTTACTCCTAGGTCAGTTGTAATCAGCATAGCTAGCTTACTCTACTTGTCCTCTGAATGGGTTTCCTTCTTCACACCTTTCACTAGGATGGTTGTCTTGATAGTGTTCACATACAGCTACTAGGATATGAATGGCATTGGCTGCCGTAGTGGGGTTTTGTAGTTGCTTAGACAAGGTAGCCATCTATGCTTTTAAGGAATCAATTTCATCTAAATTGTGAACCCTAGTTGTCCTTTTTCATGTAGTTCTTTCACTACTCTATTGGTAGTTGTTCTTGGCCATCTCTTCAATCAAATCATGTGCCTCATCTTGAGTTTTCTTCATAAAGGCTCCTCCAGAAGCTGTGTCTATCAAAGTTCTTGTTGAGTGTCCCAAACCATTGTAGAATGTTTTTACCTGCATCCATTTAGCTAAATCGTGATGAGGACATTTTCTAAGCAGCTCCTTAAACCTCTCCCATGCATCGTATAGAGATTCTCCATCATATTGTGCAAAGTTGGAGATCTCCGTTTGTAGCTTGACTATCTTTGATGGTGGTAAAAATTTGGCAAGGAATTTCTGGGCCAAATCTTCCCAAGTAATAATAGAACCTGCAGGTAAAGAATTCAACAAATTCTTAGCTCTATCTCTTAATGAAAAGGGAAACAAACACAGTCTAATCGCATCATATGAGATTCCACTAAATCTGAATGTATCACAAATTTCAATAAAATTAGCTATATAAGCATTAGGACCTTCATTAGGTAGTCAACAAAATGGAGATGATTGAATCATTTGCAAAGTAGCTAGCTTAATCTCGAAGGTATTTGTTTGAGTGGCCGGCTTCCTTATTGCTTGATGAATTCCCGTCACTGTAGGGAAAGTATAACCCATGAGTCTTGTATTAGCTAGTACCACTCCTTTTTATTCGTTTCCTTCCATATTGTTAGCCATCACGCTTTTTTGTTTGGACTTTTCATATTTCTCCTTTCTATTCTTTTGACAAGTTCATTCTATCGCAGAATCCAAAGGCAATAAGTCTTTATCTCCAAACTTTCGCATGCAACTGGAAATATCAAAACAAAGCACAACTTAGGTAAAACAAAAAAATAAAATTCAAAC
This sequence comes from Boswellia sacra, assembly GCA_013180625.2. Taxonomy (NCBI): domain Eukaryota; kingdom Viridiplantae; phylum Streptophyta; class Magnoliopsida; order Sapindales; family Burseraceae; genus Boswellia; species Boswellia sacra. Next base: position 27,648 of record SNVD02015866.1, on the reverse strand, counting down.
TAAAATCAAGTTTTTTAGTTTAATATTAATAAAAACGACCCCCAGCAATAGCGCCAACAACTTGTTATGTAAAATTCCGCAAGTATACAGAATTATAACAAGCAATATAATGATGAGTGAGTATCGTTCCCATGATGATTGGTTATTAACTACTAAAATTGATCTAACTGTGATTTTATTTGAAATAATAAAATTTAAATAACAAACTTAAAAGAATTAATTAACTAAATCACTGGAATAAAATTTAATACTAAGTAAAGAAAAACAATATCTAAACTAAATTAAGACAAATTCAATGAATTAAGCTTTAGGGTATCAGTTTCACCTAAGTTATCCACTCTATTATTCAATCTAATTTAATTAATGTTCATCAATCTTGTTGCCAACCAATTTCTCTAAGGTATTTATTATTCTTTCTCAAGCAATGACAATGTATAATTATAGGGAGAATCACATCTCTATAAACATCAATATATTGAATTGAATGATTAGATTATCAAACTTGGCTATATCCTAACCCTAGAAAAAGAAATTTAGTTCATAATGTAAAGAAAAACAACACAAAATCGAGTAGAAATCATTGAGTGTAGAGGAAGAAGAAAGAACTATAAATTTTGAAGTTTCCTTCAAGATTCAATATTGCATTGTGCCTCCAATGGTTGTAGCCTGCTTCCTTGCCTCCTAAGCACCTCTAATGACGCCTCTGATAACCTAGAAAAGTCCTAAAATACGTCTATTTATATTCTATAAGAGAAAGAATTTGAATCCAAGTTGAAATAGAATTCTAAAATTTTCCAGAATCGCATTTGCATAGGAGTGCAAATGGACTTGAGTGGGATCGCAATGTCTCCGTCTTTTTTTGTCCTAATTTTTCTTGATCTTGTGTCATGGTGCCACCTTTCTTGTGTTGGAGTGCCAAGTTTCTAGTTCCTGAAGCTTATTTTTTTGGATATGACGCCGCTACGCCATCTTACTAGCACTAGAGCGCCAAGTCTCTAATTTGAAGACCCAAAACTTTTCCTCTTTTAACCCTTTTTACTCTATTTTTGCTATTATTTATTATGAATAAAACTCCATTCCAAAAAATATGGAATTAACCAAAAATGCACATTATTTTCCTCTTATTTTACTCAAAAACTAGTTAAAAATTAGATTTAAGGTAAATAAATTAGTGAATAAAATTCACTAATAGTTAGCTATGTGTAATTTATATAGAGTAGGAGACAAGTTTTTGTGGAGTTGAAGCTACCGTGTGAGCAATAGAATTTCTTGTTTAGATTGGATTAGAATTTAAATGCTAATGGTTCAGTACAGTCTACCTTTGAATTGTTAATTTTTTAATTTCCCTTAATTTAAAATTATATTTAATACAATCCAACATAAAATTCCCGGTTACATGTTACTTCGCTTTAAAACAATAAAGTGATCAATTTATTAATTATACCTAGTTAGAATATATAGTGTTAAAGTACATGGATCCTACCTCATCTAATATTTCCTCATCTTTTAATAATCTTATGACAAGTGGCAACTATAATATTGTAGGGTCAAGATAGTTTCATTAAATTTTTTTCCTTGTTAAAAACTAAAACACTACCATTTTTGTTTAATGTCTTCTAATCTTATCCATCTTCTCCCTAAACAACCATATAAAGTTATTAAGAAATTTAGCATTAAGACCGCCCAAACGAAGAGTTAGTAGTAGGCAAAGATAGTGATTTTTTTGTTGTTAAAGTAGCAAGAATTTGATTCACGACAATTGCAAGCTTTCATTAAATAGGTAAAAAAAACAAAAAAACAAAAAACCCCGATTGCCTACCAAGAATTTAATAAAAAAAATCAGTCTATCTTTACTAAACAGAGATTGATATTTTTATCTGAAAGAATTTGCGTGGATGGGGAATGAAACAATTGAATTAATGGGCATTTGAAAGAATTGAAGCTGGTGAGAAGTAGATGAAGAATCAACAGTCTTGTAAAGGTGAAGATACGTTTCGAAGATAAACGGTTGTGTTGTTTTAGATTATATAAAATTAGGATAAAATAGGAAGAAAATATTTATTTTAATCTTAACGCTTAAATATTACAAGTGTCATGTAGCACTAGATCCTCAAAACCTTAGATAAAATTAGGTGAGTAGTTGATCCATGTCTAGTTTTAAAAACCAAATGCAACATAAACATGCAACATGTTTTGATAAAACAAAGAGACACACAAGCTTTGTAAACAACCACTAATAATATATATGCTTTTGAAGGTACTATGATTTCCTAAACGTGAGACCAGATGCTCCCAATATCTTATTCATTACTTCCTCCAAACGATGACACATTGGAGGGCTTCAATAATTTGTATGATCTCCTACCTTCCCTTTCCTAAAGAAGGCATTCCTTGAAGCATTGCCGGTAAAGATTTTGTCATTTCTCTTGTTGACCTCCAAATTTTTTAGGTTATGAAAAACTACACAAGTTTGATATTTCTTCAATCACTCCTTGGCTTTCTTCTTCCTTTGAGCATGGATATCCAATAAAATCCGCCAATTTCTTAGCATTAAAGTAGATGTCCTCTATCAGATCTTCGTATTTTAGGAATAGTATTTTATGTGGTTGCTTTATGCTGGACTTCTAATACCCCAACGTATGTTCCCAAATGGGGCCAAACACTTGGACTCCATTACACATCTTGTCGAAAGCTTCTTCGAGTGAAATATGCTCCTTGTCTTGGTTTTGCAGCTTAAGCAACAAATGCCAATAGGAGATGAATTGGTCCAAAGGCAGAGGCGGACCGACGTTGGGACCGGGGGGGGCCTAGGCCCCTCCTAAAAAATTAAAACTCTTTTATACCCTATCAGGTTCTACTAATTTCAAATACACCTTTTTATTGAAAAGTACTTAATTTAACTAAACATTACTTTTTTTAATTTCTTTTTATTTCAGCCACCTGACCACTGACCTCCGCCACCTAACCGTTTCCTACTACTCTTCTCCCCTGCGAATTGGTAAACAAGAAAAGGCCAGCAAAAATTTCTTCAAAAGCCAAACGAATTTATATTTTATTATATTTAATATTTTACTCTTTATTTTATACATAAAATTTTAATCAAATTTTTAATGTTTTTCTCATGTAGTTTTCATGTTCATTTGTTGCCAAAATCTTATTTTTATTTTGCTGACAATCATATACCTTTTTTATAATAAGTGTAATCGAATACAAGATATATAACTAATTATCCTTCCTTTTAAGTAAATTACATCATTATTTTAATTAATTCTTATTACTATATTCTATCAATAAAATTCATGTATATTTTATTAATGCTTATTTATTTATTTTGATACATTCTTTGGTATAAATACTGTAAAGATTGAATCACGCAATCGAATATGAGATGAATGGATAAACGATAGCTTGCTTGCATGCATTTAGAAATATATTTTTGATATAATAAGGTAATCATGCAACGTTTTTAAAGCATGAAAACTCGTAGGAGACAATAATAACTTTGTATTTACTTAAGGGTGGGAATTCGTGTCGTGCATACCGACCCATTTAATTATTCGTGTTAAGACATGAAACACGGATCTGACACGGTTATTAAGCTTGTTACCCACGTGTTGTAATCGTGTCATATTTAATTAACATAATTTACTTAATTGTTTAACTTAGTTATGCATAATATATTATATTCTATATATTTATATCAATTAAAATTATTTTTAGAATATAAACCATTGTTAGTATAAAATATTATTAAAATAATTATAATTTATTATTTTGTAAATAAATTTATTTTATAATATAAAAATTTCAGTTTTATAATATATATATTGCAAGTAGGTAACAATTTATATCATTAAATGAGCTTGCATATTAAGGATAAACAAAATATGTTTAACTATTTATGTCATTAAACGGGTTGGCATCTTGAACACCTTCAACACGAATCTGACCCATTTATTAATCGTGTATCGTGTTCGTGTCGTATTCATGTCGTGTTCGCGTGTCGTGCCCCAAATTCCCACCCCTATATTTACTAAATTGTTAAACTATCATATTTTAATATTTTATATTTTGTTTTATTGTGTTAGAACTTATTTTAAGGGATAAGATTCATTATATCCACTATCTATATGTATTTTTTTTATTTTCAATAAAATTTCTCTTTTTCATTATTTATCAAAGAAATTATAAAAATTTAAAAATACTAAGGTGCCCCCTTTTGCAAAATTCTGGGTCCGCCACTGTCCAAAGGGTTCCTACAAATATAAACAATCAACTAGAATTCAAAATGGATTGTGGCAGTGAAGCATACGGAGCATGTGTTGGAAGAATCCTTGGTGTAATATTGTCTTTGAGATCTTCAACTGTAGGGGACCCCATTTTAGTTTGAAACCGAAGCTCAAGGTGAGGTAACAGGTTGTGACGGGATGCATTAAGTAAGGGGTGGATGTTTTCGAATGCATAACGCGACCGATTGACAATGGTAAAAGCGAGAGCCTTTAGCTAAGTTGTGCCAGATTTAGGAAAGGATGCTAGTATTATTTACGCTTGGAAGTGCCTTTGGAAAGAAATGATGCCATGGACAACCCTAGTTGAATACCAAAAATCTTCGTATTGATAGAGTTAAGTACCATCCCAGTTCTTCTCTCTGGGAAGCTTTAAGAGCAGTTCTTCAATCTTACTCTTTTGCTTTTCTTCTGCAGCTGAACCAACTTCAAAGTCGGCTGTGTTCTCCATAAAAATTTTCGATGTTCAATTGCATATGCTTTAGTGATAATTATATTAGTCACCTGCATGCCATTCTCATGATTAATTAATATGATTATTTTATTTTGATATGGTTGATTGATTGGAATGACTTTAGTTTTTTTTTTTTTAATAAGAAAATGTCACATGCTATATATACCATAATAAAATATAGATTAATTAGCTATAAAAAATGTTGCCAATTTTGAAAATGAGTGTAGTAGGTGACGAGAGCAGTAAGTGTAATTATTAGTGTTATCATATATTATTTTATTATACGTGAAGTGGATATAATATTTTAAAACATAAAAATTCGAAATAAATTAAAGTTAATTACTGCATGTGTGAACCGCTTTATGATTCACTGAAATGGTAAACGGCATGTAACGGTGACATTGCATAAGATGATGAAGCTAAATGTGTATTTAACCTGTTCATTCTATTACACTTGAGCTATAATATTATTTCAGCCCATCACTTATTTATTTAACTTGTGTAACATTTATGATTTAGGATCCTCTATTCACTTAAATTAAGAAATTTTTTTATGTTCGAGCATATAAACTTTATTCATAATTATATTAGTCATGTATGCTTGACAGACACTTCTTTAGAGTGAGCTATAATCCTCTACTCATCTCATTTTATTTTACTTTTGAAGTTTTGTTGACATGTGGATTTTAATATTAATAAATGTTTGAGATGTATAAATATATACAGGAACAGAGCCAGAAATTTCACCAAGGAGGGGCAATAAATTAAAGAGCAATATTAGTTATAATAATTTTTCTCAAGTAATAAATATGAATACTTAATAAAAGTTCATAAAATATTTATTGATCGATAACTGTCCACGACGTTTTTTCATATTTTGAAAGCGTTGTACAATAATTTCATTTTCAATGCTACTAGCTATATCTTTCTCTATATATATACAATTAAACTATCATTCACCCATTGGTCATTCATCCGATTTCGTAATCGATTCTTCACAATATTCATAGCTGAAAATACCCTCTCCACAGTAGTTGTAGTAACAGGTAGGATCAAAGCCAAAGTCACAAGCATGTAAACTAGTGGATATACCTTATCCCTTTTAGTTTCAACCATACGCCTTGCAAGATCACCAATCCCTTTCAATCTTGAAAACTCAACACTAGAATGCATATCCATAATATAAGTATCAAGTTGAAACTCAAGTGCCATAAGCTCTATTGTAGAGAATTCTTTAGGATAAAATTGTTCAAAACGTATAAGTTTTTTCTTATCAAAAGCAGAAAATGATTCATTTGGACATAGACATGCCACACAAAGAAGTAACTCAATGTTTGCCTCATTAAAACGATTATTCAACTCTTGAAGTTGCATATCTAAAATGGAATAAAATAGCTCAACACAATAATGATGCAAGTTTTTGATTTCTTGAGCTTTGCGTTGTGATCGCCATGGATTTAGGTACACATCCTCCATCTTTGGAACATGAACACAATGTTTGACACAAAAAGAAGTGACTTCATCAAGCGAAGAATCCCACGCACTTTCTCTCATTGTTTGCAACCGTTGTTTGCAGAATCTAACCAACATCATCGCATTCACAATGTCTTGATCCCTTCTTTGTAACGCTTGTGACAATTCATTTGTGACACCCATTATATCTTTCATCAAATGAAGAGTAAACACAATATCAAATGATTGCCTCCACATTAGCAATGTCTTTGCTTCATATTTTTTATTATCATTTGCTCCATCATCAACAACTATTTCAAAGACATCAATTATCGCTGAAAACATATGAATTATACTCGCTAAAGTACCAAAATGTGAACCCCACCTTGTATCACCACAACAATGTAGTCTCTTGCTTTAATCCTTGCCCACTTGAAAGACTACCATCATTGAGTGCTTGGATAAGCTCAATAGCTTGTTTCTCTTGAAGAATATCACGACGTTTAGATGATGCCCCAACAACATTCACAATATTAGTAATAACACTAAAAAGAGTATCAACATCACCATGATTCCTTGCAACAGCAACTAATGCTAATTGAAGTTGGTGAGAGAAATAATGAATATAATAAGCACAACTATTCTAATGCATAATTAATGCTTTAAGACAATTAATCTCACCTTTCATATTACTAGCTCTGTCATAACCTTGCCCATGCAATCTAGAGATGCTTAATCCATGCCTTGAAAATAGGTTATCCAGTGATGCTTTAAGTGAAAGAGCAGTAGTACGAGCAACATGCTCAATTCCTATGAACCACTCAACTACAAGTCCATTCGAATCCACATAACGTAATACTATAGCCTTGCTCTTTCAATGATATATCCCGAGATTCATCAACCAAAATGGAAAACAATGTATCACCCATCTCTTTAACAATGGCATTAGTGGTCTCAACTGCAACAGCTTTAACAATGTCTTTTTGAATCTCAAGAGATGTCAATTTGAGGTTATCAGGAGCATTTTTCAATGTAACAGCTTTAATATTCTCATTATGATCAGCAAGGAATTGTAAAAGCTCAAGAAAGTTACCTGGATTGCATGAATCTTCAAATTCATCATTACCCTGAAAAGCAAGCCCTTGTTTTAAAAAAAATCGAACGCAATCAATAGAAGCAATCAAACGAGTTCGATACTCACTTCGAGCTTGATCCGAATGCTTGGAGAAAAATGTTTCAATATGTTGGTTTTGATTCATTAATGCTTCATAACTTCTCCTAGCTTCATTGTGAATACTAGTTGGACCTCCAACATGTTGTCTAAGCTTTTCTTTCTTCTTCCAATTGGAAAAGCCTTCACCAGCAAAACACTCACCACCTCTTTGATCACCTATTTGTGGCTTGAAAAGATAACAATAAAGACAAAATGGTGCATTCTTTGCTATACTATACTCCAACCAACCGGGATATTCATTTAATAAAGAAAAACAAATCGTCTTGATAGTTATCCAAATTTTTTGAAAGGAAACTCATGGTATCTAGGTTGACATAGACCCTTTTGCAAGTACGCCCTTCAAACTTGATCTCGAATATTTGGATTATAATCTAAAATCCGAGGTTGTAAACCATAGCAAGATTAGATAAAATGGTTTCCACATCGTCTTTTGAACCATCTTGATTTGAACTATCTTGATTTGTCTCTAATGGAGGCGGTGATGTTGACTTTCTTTTGAAATATTTCTCCATCACTACATCAAATTAAATAAAATAGCATAATAAATAAAAGTTTAAAAAAAAAAAACGACTTTGCTTTCGTTATTATAAAATTTCAAATAAGATATAGAAGGTTAGAATGAGAAATAGAAAGAAAGATAGAAAGAAAGTAGTTAACTAGAGAAAAAGAAAAAAAAAGATGGAAAAGAGAAAATTAGAAGGACAAACTAATATTTATTAATTCATATTCAAAATCTAGAAAACATAACAATCAAAAAGACTTTTATATTCAAAAACCTTAAAAGAGAAGGAAAAAAAGAAGAAGCACATAACTTAAGATTAATCCCAATTTTAACACAAATTAAAATCTATAAAGTATATTTAGCTTGTCCTACATCACAAAGTAGCTAACATAAACGCAAATGACAAAGACAACCAATGATGGTCCAATTAAATTTTAAATGGTGGTCAAAAAATGTAATTACATCTAGAACTAATGATGGTCCAAATTTCATGTTATGCCATTGGTTTCCCAAATTCATTTAACTCTTTATGTGATTATAATCAAAATAAAACATTTCAAGAAAAAAACCATAATAAATCAAGGAGTAAAAATAAGAAATAAATAGGAAAATGGAAGTGAAAACTCAAAACCATGTGCATTTTGTTTTAAATTTTTAATTCTAATAAACTAATTAATATAAATTTAGTTAAACACATATATACGACCTATGTCTAATTCTATTATTCTAATGCTAACCAATAAATTTCAAATATAAACACAACAGATTTTAAGTTTATAATCAAAATAAAAAAGTTCAAAAAATCCCTAATAAATCCAAAGCATTCCTAAATAAATAATAAATGTGATAATAGAAGTGAATAAAACTAAATATTTAGCCCTTAAAGTAGAAATTTTATTTACCTAATTATTTTTTGTTGAATGGAATTTGGGGAAGAAGAGGTGAAGAGAGGTTGAATGTAGCTTGGAGCCTTGGACGCTGGTTGCTGCTGCTGGAGTGCACTGGTAGCACTGCTTTCCTTTGGAATGGCGTGTTGAGGAAGACTGGAGGTAAGAGAATGATGATTTTATTTTACTTGTTTTTAAAGAAAAAAATATAATTCTTTTTAAGTTTTTGTTATTTGCCAAAGAGAAGTCATAACATATGGGCTTTAGTTGTTTTTAGGGATAATTCCAATTTGCCCCCTGAGGTTAGGTGTAAAGAAAATTGAGGACCTCAGTTTTCTGAAATCTAAATTTGCCCCCTGAGGTTACTGTAGCACTGTTAGATTTAACGGAAAATGTATTAAATAATAACTTAACGCTTTACAAACCATTTAAAAAAGTGTATTATAGTCTATTTTACTGTTTATTAGTGTTAAATTATTATTTAATACATTTTTTGTTAAATCTAATATTAACATTAAGTTATTATTTAATGTATTTTCCGTTAAATCTAACGGTTTAATATATTTTTCGTTAAATCTAACGGTGCTACAGTAACCTTAGGGGGCAATCTTAGATTTCAGAAAACTGATGTCCTCAATTTTTTTTAAGCCTAACCTCAGGGGGCAAATTAGAATTATCCCTTGTTTTTATTTGTACTAGGCCTTACGTTTTAGTTGTTGTTATTTGCATTGGGCTTTAATTTTTTTTTTTTTTGGTTAACTTGGGACTTGGGTTTTATACTTCAAATTTGGCCATGGGTTTAAAGGTAAATAAATATATTATAAGCAGGGGCAATATGATCATTTTACAAATTCATATACACAGCATTCAGAAATTTTCAAAAGCCCAAGAGGGGCACTCCGTCCTTGAATATATACATGTGTGTGTGTGCATATGTGTATCTTATTGCTCATCATTAATATTTTTTCTACAAACACCATCAAATCTTTATAAAATCATGAAATAAAGTTGACATGAGGAGAGGATCCTTGTTTAGAGTATTTTAAGAAGATTTTTTGCTTCAATAGTCCTATTGATCTCTGAATAGTGTTATGAAACCAAGATGAATAATAAAGAAATAAGAACAATAATAACAACACAAGATTTTGACGTGAAAACTCCAAAATTGGGAAGAAAAGAACTATGGCTTGTCTGAGACACAGATTTTCAATATATGAAAAATATTAGAATTATATAGACTTTCTACTAAGTCCTAATAACCCCATTGCACCTGCTCTCTTTGCCTAAGCTATCTCACTCGCTCTCACACCTTCTAGAGGAATTTTAATCACTTCACTAAGAAATTTATCTAAAGCTTAACTTAAGATGCTTCACCACTCCTAGAGGAATTTTAATCACCCTACTGAGGAATTTACCGAGAGGAAAATTTGAGATGCTTCAAGTGGTAGACATGTTACCAGAGAGTAAGTTCCTGACTAGAGAGGAATTTCCCTATCGCTAAACTTGAATGCTTCAAGTGGTGCATATGCAACCAAAGAGTAAGTTCCTTCATATTAGCTTGCAAGTTCTATGCTTTGTTTCAATTACTAAGCAATGTGGGATTAATACACAACCCTTTATTTCTAATTTCCTACTAATATAGATCATTTTCCTTCCTTTTGAAATAGAACTCTCCTAATTTAGAATTCTTATCCTTTCAGGACTTCTAGGAACGTCCTTTTATTTAGCCAATATCTTGACAAATCTCCACCTTGACTAGATTAAACCTTTAACACTGTCTCTTACCAACGACCGCAATCCTTAAACTGCTTTCTAAGATTTCATCTCGACTATAAGACGGGTTCTTCAATCTCATTCTTTTGCTTTTCTTCTACAACTAAACCAACTTCATAATCAGCTGTGCTCTCTATAGAAATTTTCGGTGCTCAACTTTAGGGTTAATTATATTAGTCACCAACATACCATTCTAACGATTAATTAATAAGAGTATTTTATTTGATGAATATTGCTAGACTTACAACTCAAATATAGTGTAAAGTCTACAACCTAATATGGTAGCCTAAGTCATAAAATCCTACTAAATATGTAACTTCCTTCATTTATTTTTGTTTTTTCCTTACAATATGAATTTTTGTCATGTAATCTGCTACATCAAGTTACAGACTTTGAGTTGTATTTGAATTGCAAGTCTAGTACTATTATTATTTGATATGGTTAATTGATTGGAATGACTTTATTTTTTTAATGAGAAAATATCACATGCTATATATATATATATCATAATAAATTACAATTAATTAGCCATGAAAAAGAGTGTAGTAAGTGACTAGTGGCACACAAGCACTAATAAAAGTGTAATTATTAGTGTTATTATGTATTACTTTATTCAAAACGTCAAACGGATAAAATTTTTTAAAGGATAAATATCAGGCGGCCCCCATTATATGGTGAAATATCATCAGTCACCAGCATTTTCCAAAACATACACTAAACCCCCAGCCATTAGCGTTCATTCCATCAGAATGTTAGTTCACTTTATGTTAGTCCTTGTAATTACCTTCTAAACCCTTTCCAATTTCAAAACTTTGCCATGCTTAAACAGAATCATTAAATTTGAAATTTTTTTTCACGTTATCTTTCCTTGACAAAACGACAAAAAAAGAAATAGGTGCACCCGGGTGTAAACAAATGCGAGAAGAAGAAAGAGAAAAAGCAATAAGAAAATCTTTCACTCTTCTACTTTCTCTACTTCACCTTTGTCCTCTCACCCTCTCTACTCCATTTGTACGATGACCCACCACTTACATTATTCTAGCAAGTGCATCATCATCCCACAACTTATTGCATAAAATAAGCTATATCATACTTTTATCTAATTTATTTTGTAATTTTATGTCCTTACACAACCAGTAAAATCACACAATTTAGGAATAAAAAATAATTTTACATCCTTAGATTCACCAATCAAAATCGCACCATCATTAAAATTCATGGTTTTACTGATGAAATTTGAATTCTTCACATTCAACCAAGCCAACACAAACAGAAATCCAATTTCACTTTCTTGCCGAAAAATTGAATTTTTACAAGCAACAATAAGTGAAATTATATACGTAATCAAAAGAAACAATAGAATCCAAACTCATATCTCTTTACAAGTAAAACCTCACTACAAATCAGAAACTGATGACACCCCATATCAAATTTGCTCAGTTGAATCAATTTCATCAATCAAACAATAGAGTGAAATCACACAAAAAAAAATCACATAGACCACTGTTTCTTCTTCTAAACATTTCAAACCAATCCAAGAATTCCTGTCAAAATCAAATCCTTGGAGTCTATTCATCGTTGGCAAAGAGCAGCTAATAACAAAATTGATGGTGAAGAAAGATAGTGAAATCACACAACCAAAAGGAAAACAAACAAAGGCAGATTGATCGGTCAAAGCCTGACAGCCCCACTAGTCATAATTTCATTACCTTGGGTCATGGCAACAAATTGAAAGAAAACACGATTGGTCATTGTCAGTGCCATGGCCACAAACCCTAGTGCCCATCTCCAGATCACATTCTGCTTTCTACCAAACCCAAATGCAAGCCACCACTGCTAGTGCCCAACCTCCATATTGCACTCTTGTTTCTACAAAAACCAAATGCAAGTCGCTAGTCCTTGCGCCCACCGTTCAATGCTAGTACTGAGATTGAATCTAATTAGATGGATTGAATATGATTCCAGAAAAAGGTAAAGAGAGGGAGAAGGAGGTTCAGCTTTCCTCGGCGAGAGTGGGCATCTGAGAAGTTGATCGCGAGAGAGGGGTTGGGAGCACAAAAAAGTTGCTGATATAATTTTAATTATGAAAGGGTAATATAGTTATTTCTCAATTTTCAGACATTAGAAAGAAAAAAAAGTGATAAAATTTCACTTTTTGTATTCAGATAATTTTGTCTAAAAATAAGTGATTAGATTATAAAACAAACAATCCTAAATTATATGAACTTCTTAAATCTGAATAGATTCAGATATAAGTGAGTAAAACAAACAGCCCCAGAGAGTGAGAAAAGGAATAAGTGAGAGATCGAGGAAAAGGAGATAGGATGGAAGAGAAGAGGATTTTCATGTAGAGCGGAGTTTCACCGTAGAAGAAAAAGCAGAAGGGAGGGGTAGGAGAGAGAAAGAAAAACAAAATAAAAAAGAATGAAAAAATAATTAAAGAATTTCATTTTTGTTATTTTATTTAGGATATTTTACCCATAACATAAAATTATTGTGACACCCTTAGCTTCATGGAATGGAGATTAATGGTTGGGGGTGTAGTGTTAGTTAGGAAAACTACAATGACCAATTGATGTTTCGCCATATAATGGGGGTTGCTTGATAATTACCCTATTTGGAAATAAAAAATTTAAATAAATTAAAGTTAATTACTACATGATATGAACCGCTTTATTTGATTACCAAAATTGCAAATGTCATGTAGTGATAACATTGTGCACATAACGAAGTTAAATATGTATTTAGATTAATGAGTAGTCTTAAAACAGAAAATTAAAATTGAAAAGTAAAACTAAAAATAAAAATAAAGATTTTAATATTAATTTATAATATTATTCAATATTTTTATTCATCGGATTTATAGTAACACTGTAAATGCAATTAAACTGTTCATTTTTTCTAGATAAAAGAAATCCATGTTGTAAATGGCTAAGTAAATATTGTCCGCTTTGGCATTACAAGGCCTCACGATTTTGTTTTTGGTCTTTAGGCTCAAAACACGTCTCCCAAATGAAGGCCTCTTGCCTTATTTAAAACGCACTGCGCCAATGCACAAGAGCGATGTGGAATCCTTTCACGACACAACCCCTATCACGATCATGCTAATAACGTGTTATAAATGGCTGAGTAAATATTGTCTACTTTGGCACGATAGGGCCTCATGGTTTTGTTACTAGGCTTCAAATCCAAAATGCGTCTATTAAGTGAAGATCTATACTTCCATTTAAATCGCACTGCTCTGATGCATGAGAGGGATCTGGGATCTTCACAACACAACAAAATCCAGCCCAAAAACCCCCACATTGCTATCATGTTGATATTGTGTTAATGGCCTCACGATTTTGTTCCTGGTCTTTGGCCTTAAAATGTGTCTACTAAGTGAGATGCATACCCCATCGCGATCATCCTAAAAATGTGTAATAAATGGCTTAGTAGATATTGTCTACTTTCGCAATACAAGGCCTCACGGTTTTGTTTATGGGCTTTAGGTCCAAAATGTGTCTACTAAGTGAAGGCCTATTACCCCATTTAAATCGCATTGCTTTGATACACGGAAGTGATGTGGGATCCTTTTTTTTCTTTTGGTAAATCGCTTAGTAAATATTATTTGCATTGCTCCCCTGCAGGAGAGCAATGTGGGATTTTAGGTCACAACACATGCCCCTATTGCGATCATGTTAATAGCGTGCTATAAATGGCTTAGTAGATATCGTCTGTCCTCATGATTTTGTTCCTAGGCTTCAAGCCTAAAATACGTCTACTAAGTAAACTGCACTGCTCTGATGCATAAGCGTGATGTGAGACTCTTTTCACAACACACTTTCATTGCAATCATGTTGATAATGTGTTGTAAAAGGCTTAGTAGACATTGTTCGCTTTGGCACTATAGGGCCTCATGGTTTTGTTCCTAGGCTTTAGGTCTAAAGCACGTCTACTAAGTGAAGGCCTATAGCACCATTTAAATCGTACCGCTCTCATGTGGGGGAGTGATCTGGGACTTCAGGTCACAATAATCCATTGATTTTTCATTGAATTACATGATAAATAATATTTACAAATTAAACTTATGCATATTCAATTAGAATTAATATTTTAAATAAATTGAGGTAACAACTTAATCAATTTTGAAATAAAATATATTATTTTATTTTATCAGATGGATCCTACAGTTGAAAAAAAAATCATTTATTTTATATTTTGTGAGCGATATATTAAACATGAGGAAACTTTAATCAGAATATAAGATTAAAAAAGAAAAGAATTTTCAATGGGGCACTAGCTATATGGCTCTGTTCTTGTTGTTTTTATTGCAGATCTTTTTTTTTTTTTTTAATAGGGTAAATGATAGTCTTCTCTCTTAAGATATTTTTAAAGAATAATCTCTTTTCTAAAGGTACGTTAAGAAACTAATTGTGCTAGTTGATTTATTTTTCTGTTAAGGTAGGTATTAGCTATCTCGAGATTCATGAGAATAAATTAATGCCAACTGGCAATATTTCATAGGGATTAATACATAGACACTTCCAAAGTTTGTTGGATGAAGAAACAATTTTTCTCTCTAAATCATATTTAGTGACATAATAACCCTAATTCTCAAGCAGCCATTTAAAAGCAGTAGAAACCATGACGGCATTGTGGACATTTTCTTTTACTGAAATAATAAAATAATCAATAATTCATATAAAATTTATAAAAGGTATCTGATATTTCATTGATTTATTTTTAAGTAGGACTATTTGGTGGACTTAGAATTTTATCAAAGAGAGGGCACATGCATATGTTAATGTTGATGCACGGTTTCTGGACGGCCGGGGGAGCGGGTCGGAGCTCGGGTCGTGCGTCGGGTCCGGTCCTGCGAGCACAGAAAAACGGTCAGGGGTTCCGGCGGTGGTGCCGGCGGTGACCCTCCGACGCTCAAGTCAGTATCCGGCACTCCGGAATTTTCTGAGAGAAATTCCTAGAGAGAGAAGCTCTCAAAAATAGAGGAATTGTAGAGAGATAATAAGTTCAGAAAAATGTGCATTTGTCAACTTACCTTGAGCAACGTTCCGGAGGGTTTATATAGGAGTCGGAATGGGCCATTGTGGAACCCAGATAATAGGCCCAGACGATGGGCTACAGTAATGGGCTTACTGTAATGGGCCCATGTAATGGGATACGGTAATGGGCTTACCGTATGGGCCCGGATAGTAGGATACAGTAATGGGCTTACTGTAATAGGCCCAGCTAATGGGATACAGTAATGGGCTTACTGTAATGGGCCCAGATAATGGGATACAGTAATGGGCTTACTGTAATGGGCCCAGATAGTGGGATACGGTAATGGGCTTACCGTATCATAAATAATTGAGCTGGGCTGGGTCATTGTGGGACCCAGATAATGGGCCCAGATAATGGACCACAGTAATGGGCTTACTGTGTTAGAGACAATTAGGCCCAATATTATTATGGCCATAACAGTAGTCCCCCCAGGCCCAAGTTGACCAATGGGTCGACGTAGGGACTATTTAGTTATTTCTGGGCTAAAAATTAAATGCGTCAAGGGGCCAGCCCAAATATGTGATTTATTAAACCCTAAGTTGGTGCTCTATATAAGACACAAGTATTGGGGAGTAGGGTTTACTCAAAAATAGGAGAGAGCACCCGGGAGGCGAGCAGTACAAGTGACCCCAGCAAACAGGACTCTACAACCTGAACCTGGATTTTCCAACCGCCACAAGTAAGTACTTTTCAC
Source organism: Boswellia sacra (assembly GCA_013180625.2). Taxonomy (NCBI): domain Eukaryota; kingdom Viridiplantae; phylum Streptophyta; class Magnoliopsida; order Sapindales; family Burseraceae; genus Boswellia; species Boswellia sacra. Next base: position 11,323 of record SNVD02015866.1, on the reverse strand, counting down.
TTGTGTATACACTTTAGAATGCATGGATTAGGCTTAAAATTTTTGTGTTTATTATTGTCTTGCGTGAGAACATGTCAATGCTTGCACATATGTTCCCTTTGCGAATTTATGTATGAGAGAAGAGGAAACATGCATGTGTATTCGGTTGTGTTGGAAGAAGAAATTCAGGGGTGTTCGGGTGTGATGGAGGGAAGAAATTTGATTGGGTGAGCTGCTATGCATGCGAGGGCTGCCCTGGGCGCGCAGCGGGCTCGCGGGAATGAGCGGGTTCGTGTGTGCTCGGGTGTGCAGCCCTTGTGTGTGCGTGGGAGCTCCTGCTGCGCCCAGCGCACGCGGCTCGAGCTCCAGCGCACGCGGTCGAGCTCCAGCGCACGCGGGCGAGCTCCCGCAGCGCCCAGCGCACGCGGGCGAGCCGCTGCGCCTCTTGCACGTGCGGGCGAGCTAGCGTGTCCCCTGGTGCTCGGGGGCGAGCTCCGGAGGCGCCGGGGGCGCCTGGGTGGCGAGGTCCGGCGACGGGTTGGTGCTGCATGCTGCATGCAGCGTTTGAAAGGTCCAAGGGCTTTCTTGGAAAAATTTAAATAAGTGCAGGGGCGTGCCTGCAATTTTTGAATTTTCATTTTATAATTTCGGGGGTGCTAGTGTAAAATTTCAAACCTTTTACTTAAAAATTGCGGGGGTGTTTGTGAAAAGTTTCGAAACTTCATTTTATTTCGCGGGGGTGTTCCCGCGAATTTTCAAACTTCAAAAATTATTTCTCCGTGGGGGTGTTTCTGAAAATTTTTCAAACTTAAATAATTTTTTCTCCACGGGGGGTTTTCTGCGAATTTTCAAACTTAAATAATTTTTTCTCCACGGGGGGTTTTCTGGGAATTTTCAAACTTAAATAATTTTTTCTCCGCGGCGGTGTTTCCGCGAATTTTTAAACTTAAATAATTTTTTCTCCGCGGGGGTGTTTCCGCGAATTTTTAAACTTAAATAATTTTTCCTCCGCGGGCGTGCTTCAATATTTTTTTTCAATATTTTTTTCTTCCGCGGGCGTACTTCCGCGGGTCCGCGGGTGTTCTTACGCGGACTTTCAAGCTTTAATAATTTTTCCTCCGCGGGTGTGCTTCCGCGAGCTTTCAAACTTGAATAAACTTTCCTCCGCGGGCGTGCTTCCGCGGATTTTCAAGTTTCAATATTTTTTTTCTTCCGCGGGTGTGCTTCCGCGGACATTCTAACTTTGAATACTTTATCCTCCGCGGGTGTGCTCTCGCAGACTCTCGATACAGTCCCCCAACAGTTTTTTTTTTTTTTTTTTACTCACCTCTTCCTTCCCTCAGTAGACTTGGTTTGATGACTAACGACCCCTCTTTGACTGTGCAGATGGCTAGAGTCAAAACCACTGTAAGGTTGATACGGGGGGAACCGAGTCATCAAACCCAGTCTTCTAGGGGCAAGGATCCGGCGACCAACCGTAAAGAAGTTAACGAATTTTATCAAAACTTCTTGGGTCCGGATCGGGAGTTGGGACAAAATTCTGTCAACCATGAGGTGGTAGACACTGAAGGGGACAGCGACTGGTCGTCCTCTGCTACCTCGGATAGCGAACCGGAGGCCGAAAAGTGGTGGGAGGCGGACCATATTGATAACCAGCTTCCAGAAGACCGATTAAAGACATATAGAGCCCATTTCCTTATCCCCGCTTCAGTCATCCTGTTTCTTCCAAGGAAGGGTGATCGGTGGAGTAAGCCACCCCGCGGTGTCATTGGTCTAAGCTTAGAGCTATTGAGAGCTGGTCTCCGGGTGCCTTTTGATAACTACGTTCGCCGTATACTCGATGCTATAGGCATCGCACCTTCCCAACTGTCGGCCAATGGGTGGAGGCTTCTGATAGCTTTTCAAAGTTTATTCAGAAGTGCCGGCCTTGGCGACCCTACCACCAATCATGTTAAGCACATATTTGCCATTCACCCGCCGAATGGAGAGAAGACGGGTTACTATTATATATCCCAGCGAGGGAAGACGGATGACCCCAACCGCCTTTTTGGCATTCCTTCCCATGTGAAAGAATGGAAGTTTAAGCAATTCTGGTGTGGTGGCGGTTGGAAGTATCAGGAAGGTGCTCGTCCAAAGGGGGAGAAGTTGAAGATTAGGAGGCATTTTGGTGTTTGTGGTACCATATTATAATGGCTCCTTATCTGACTTTGTTATGACCACTCTTGATCGACTGACATTATTTTCTGTTTTTGTTGCAGCTTCTTGGACCAAGCGTCCGCTGTTGTCTCAAAAAGAGAGGGACGACTTGCAAGTGGTGCTCAAGCTACCCGTGGATGCGAAGAACGTGAATAACCTCACTGATCAGGAGCAGTTGGCTCGTCTTGGCTTATCACCTCCCATTCCTCCGGAAGGTAAGCTGGGTCATTACTTTTCGATCTTATTTCATCAAACATGTACTTGCAGTCTTACCAGTTTTATTTTCGTGCAGGACTATTCCCATTACATCCTACCAAGAAACGGTTTGCTCAACTCGTAGCCAAGATGCCACTTAAGCCTTTCACTCATGACAAACCTAGTTCATCCCAGAAGAAGCGGAGTGGCAGTCCTCCAATTCTCAGACCTCCGAAGAGGAGAGCTAGTAGTCACAAGGAGGCTCCGTACGGAAGCCAGTTCCTGAAAGGTCTGCCTCCGTTCAGCCTGCGGGTGAAGTGGCAACCTCCCAGCCTACTGGGAGCCGTTTACCTTCAGCCACTCAGCTACCCAAGCGCTTTACTTTTGACAGTACGGGCTTTCAGGGCGGCTCAACATGTGGAGACTACCTTCAGGAGTTGTCTCAAAATGCTGCACGCCTCATGCCTACCAATGTCTTTCCAGGAGACGTAAGACTCTCATACTTTGATGCGATCGCCGTCGGGATGGGCATCATCCTTCAGGTTAGGCTTCATTGAAACCCTCTCTTCCTTTTTTCTTTATACTTTGACAGTCATGCCTTAACTCCTTCCCTCTCCTTGCCTTCCTTTCTGTAGGCGACAGGACCCTTGGCTCAAGGGGAGTCTACCAATACCAACCTCCTCAAGGAAGTAAACCTTCTCACTTCCGAGGTTGACGACTGGAAGGCGAAGCATCTAGTCTGCCTTGACAACTTAACCGAGACGGAAAGTAGAATGGCAGAGATGAAGGAACAGATTGGTAGGCTGAAGGCTGACTTGTCCGAGGCCAAGAAGGAGGCAGCTATCCAGCGTAAAAGGGCCAATGATTTTAGCCAAGAACTTCGAGAGAGAGCTACTGCTGAGCAGGGTAGGATAGGCAAAGCAGTGGCTCGCTTCCGTAAGGGTCGCATCTACCAGCAAGCTATGGAACGCTCCTACATTGAGGGAGTCAATGGGGTGCGTAGATGGTTCCATGATCGCCATCCAGAGATTGATCAGTCACCCATAGCTGAGGAGTTAAACTTGGTGGAAGAGTCTATCCCTACAGCGAACCCCAATCCCGAGCAATTCCGCCGCCTCATCCTTAAAGATGAGGATTATGAGTCGACATTGGACACAGCAGCTTGGGAGGCCAAGCAAGGCGACTCTACCTCACCGTCTTCAGACGAAGAAGGAGGTGATGAGGCCACTTCTTAGGGATAATTGGAATTCTTCCAAGTAGGTAGATGCTTATTCATAGGAATAACCATATCACGGCTGCTCTCCAGGCCTTGATTTTACCTTTTACTGTCTTTACTTTCGATTCAATGTACTAGTTGAGGATGTGTGGCATCCCTCAACCAATTTTCAAATAATAAGAACACTAAAATTTTTTTTTCTCTGGTGTTGTATTCTTTTACTTGTTCCATCTCATTGCAATTTGGTTATACGTGTGCTTTAAGGAGCTGCAGTCACAAGAATTATGAATAATCTGAGCACTTTATTAATAACCTCTTTATTGGTCTCTCTATGGGAGTTGTTACACATGCATAAGCTCCTGGGCGGAGTCACTGCATATAGAGAGGCGTGCGCATAACTCCTGGGCGGAGTTAATACATATAGAGAGAGGTTACAAGCAGTATTTCTTTGAGTGCTCGAGATTCCACGGACGAGGGAGCAACCTCCATCCGTGGTGACCAGTCCGTAGGTGCCTGGTCGGGCGACTGCTTTGACTCGATGACAACCCTCTTAGTTAAGCCATAATGCTTCGTCAATGGGTTCTCGAGTATTTTGTGGCACTTGACCGCCTAGTATATGACCACGGGAGGTTCTCCTCGGATTGTTAACAACTTATGTGCCTTCTCTTTAAAGGCCATATTGTAACACTCTCGGGAGGCTCGCTGTTCACCCCTAACTTCTCCTACGCCAGTCGGTGTTGGAAATTTTAGGACATGATGATAAACACCCATCACGGCCTTGAAGTCATAGAGTGACGGCCGATCAAGGATGGCATTATACACTCCCGGATGGTCTACCACGAGAAAGTTTACCATCCTGGTTGTTTGCAGGGAACCTTCTCCCAAGGTCACTGGTAATGGAATCATTCCTTCAGGAATGACTTTTCCTCCAGTGAATCCTATCAGGGAAGTCTGGATGCCTCTCATATCTTTGCGGTTAAGACCCAACCGATCAAATGCATCCAGTGTCAGTATGTCAGCCGAGCTCCCGTTGTCAATCAACACTCTTTGTAGCCTTTTGTTGGCCACTATCACTGTGAGGACCAAGGCATCACAATGTGGGTGATGGATGCCCTACGCATCTTGCGATGAGAAGGAGATAACGTCATGACTTCCTACATTGGTGGAAGAGGCTATCAGGTTGACCTCGTGGTGAGTGAGGTCGTTTCTTGCTTGCCTGACCAGATGCCTTCGGGCTTGGGAGCTCGAACCGGCCACTACTCCCCCAAAGATTGTGGCTACTTCTTCCAACGGCTCCTTCCCTTTGTCATTTTTGTTGGATGACTCAGGGGGCCGATAAATATATTCCTGCAGCTGGCCATCCTTGATGAGACTCTCGATCTGTCTCCTCAATTCGAAGCAGTCGGCAGTATTATGACCATGGGCTTGGTGAAAGTGACAATACTTTCTCTTATCCCTTGCTTTTGGATTTGTCCGTAAGGGAGCAGGTTCTTTCAGGAGGCCTTTATCCTTGATTTCCTTAAGGATATCCTGCTGTGTCATGGTAAGCAACGTAAATGTACGGTGCTCCTCCTGAGGTTGATCATGATGCTCTTGACGGGGTCGGTTGGATGACCCTTGTAACAGGAAGTGATCATTTCGGATTGTGTTACGTGCAGAGTGTCGGTCCGAAACTGATTTACGATTTTTATCATGAGGCGTTCCTCTATGATTATCGTACGGTCTTCTATCTGTACGCGAGGAATTGGGTACCACCGGAGTTTGCCCAGGGTAATTGGCCTGAAAGATTTCCTCTGCATCAGCATGGCTAGAAACCCTTGTTAATGCTTCTTGATAGGTACATGGGAGGTTGACGGAGAATTCCCATGCTAGAGGGAGCTCCCCCCTGATTCCTTGAACCAAGCCTTGCATGGCGTAACCATCATGAAATAGGTCAACTCGTGAAACCTCCCGCTGATATCTATTCAAGAACGCACGAAGGGTTTCATTGCGACCCTGCTTGATTGAAAGAAGGCTCTGCGCTGGTCGACTCCGCATTTTCATATTGTTGAAATGTGTGAGAAAACTGCGGGCAAGTTCATCAAAGCTGGAGATGGATGCAGCTGGTAGCCTTCTATACCATTGCCTAGCTGATCCTCCAAGGGTGAGGGAAAAGGTTCTACACATGATTCCCCCTGATACCCCTTGTATCTCCATATGCGAAATAAAATAGTCTAAATGCTCTCTGGGGTCTGTCGTCCCCTGATAAGGCTCAAGTTGCGGCATCCGGAATCCATGTGGATATCTCTCCCTTAGAATATCCTCAGCAAATGGTGATTCCCATTGTGGACGACCATCTTCTTCACCTCCCGAACGTTTAATCAGCTTCTCCAGTTTATGGATTTTTTCATCCATTTCTCGTTTGAACTCCGCATAATGATTGTCTGATGTCCCCTCCTCCGAGACATGCATTGAGGAATCATCTGGGCGATGATTTTTAATTCTGGGAGGTGGACTGGGGCGATTTCTTTTTAACCGATAATTACCTCCTGGAACGTAAGGGCCATGATAAGAATAAGCGGGCTAGTCAACATGACTTCCCCTTGGTATATGTTCAACACTCGTATGGTGCCTCTTGTTCAGGGAGTGTCGAAGGTCCACTGCTGCTAGCTGTTGTTCAGATACAATGTGCGAGGGAGGGGGAATCTGTGGGCGACCATACCCCCCTTGAACAACAGGATGGGGAGGATTTGGTTGAATTTCCTGATGGCGAGGCAATCCCATAGTCTGGGCGACTAAATCAGGACGTCTACCAACATCTGTCTGGTCATTCGGTTCTACCATGGCACTCATTGGGTTATTCCTAGCAGTGTACGCAGCCTGTTGAGCATTTTGTCCAAATGCTTGGCTAAACACAGTCACCATACGGTTCATCTGTTCACTGAAATTCCGCATGGTATGTTCCATGGCAGTTAACCGATTCGCCTTACCCCTCTTCGGTCTTCTCAGTGGAAGCCGGGGTTGCCTGAGGTTAGGCCCTACCCCAGAGGATATAACTAACGCCCTCCCTGTATCGACTACCCTTCGCGTCGGGGAGGCGCTTCCACCTCAATTTCTTCATCAACCTCTAAGGAGGTCGAGTGTTGAGATTCGTGACTCATGATGTTTTTGAGTACGTTAGGATGAGAGCAACAACTAAAGAGGCTTAGATTGTCGTTCCCACAGACGGCGCCAACTGTTGATGCACGGTTTCCGGACGGCCGGGGGAGCGGGTCGGAGCTCGGGTCGTGCGACGGGTCCGGTCCTGCGAGCACAGAAAAACGGTCAGGGGTTCCGGCGGTGGTGCCGGCGGTGACCCTCCGACGCTCAAGTCAGTATCCGGCACTCCGGAATTTTCTGAGAGAAATTCCTAGAGAGAGAAGCTCTCAAAAATAGAGGAATTGTAGAGAGATAACAAGTTCAGAAAAATGTGCATTTGTCAACTTACCTTGAGCAACGTTCCGGAGGGTTTATATAGGAGTCGGAATGGGCCATTGTGGAACCCAGATAATAGGCCCAGACGATGGGCTACAGTAATGGGCTTACTGTAATGGGCCCATGTAATGGGATACGGTAATGGGCTTACCGTATGGGCCCGGATAGTAGGATACAGTAATGGGCTTACTGTAATAGGCCCAGCTAATGGGCTTACTGTAATGGGCCCAGATAATGGGATACAGTAATGGGCTTACTGTAATGGGCCCAGATAGTGGGATACGGTAATGGGCTTACCGTATCATAAATAATTGAGCTGGGCTGGGTCATTGTGGGACCCAGATAATGGGCCCAGATAATGGACCACAGTAATGGGCTTACTGTGTTAGAGACAATTAGGCCCAATATTATTATGGCCATAACAGTTAATATTTGTAATTTATTTGATAATTCTTAATGATATCAGAAAATTTGTTAAAAAATAATAAAAAAATGCTCCTGGATGTAGGGACATATTGAATTGTACCATTTCGAAGGGTTTCTCAAACATAATCTTCTAATAGTATTTACTCTTTGTTTACCCTAACTAATACAAATAAATAAAAAAAGAAACACGTGGTACAATTATACAAATATAATAATATGTAATTAAATATTATTAAAAGAGTTAGCCGTTACCATGCATCAAAGTCCTTCAAATTTCAACTCATTTGATAGCAATTGATATTTAAAAAAAAACATAGAAAAAATTAAAACTAATCGTATAATTTATGTCAAAATAAATAAACAAGAACTAAAAATATGTAAAATTCTATTTACGAAGAAAATAATAGAAATTAATTAAAATATAATATAAACATACATTGTTGTATGCGTAGCTGCATGGAGTAATCTTATAAGGTTAAGGGGCAGGCAGCTCAACATTTAGATAAAAAGAATAGTAAAACTTTGAAATTACTTTTTCTTTTTCTTTTCCTTTTTATCTTTTTTTTTAAGAAAGGGAAATAAAGTAACTCTATAAATTAATTAAGTGGAGATTTAAAAAATTTTCTAAATTTAGGACGGGTGGTTCGGGACTCAGTTGGGTCCTTACCTTATGCAGGTTCGCTTATAGGCTTATTTGCGCCTTTTTGTTTATTAACACACCTTGCGCTTACTTAATAAACACCCATAAACTCAGCCAATAACAACTCAGACCCTTATTAAAATTAATTTTTATAATTACTTTTATTCCTAAATAAACCCACCATTTTAATATTCGAAACCCCTCAATAATAAACATCACTATTTTTTTTTTTTCTTGAAACCTCATTCTTGCAGAAAGGGGAAAGGGCTCTTTCAGCTGGTGTGCAGGAGCGCACTTCCGTTTTCCCTTTACTAGTAGAGGCGTCTCGTGGTTCCTATGCCGCCGCGTTTCCTAGTCTTTTTCTTTTAGTGCTTCGACCCGAAGTGATAGCTTCTAGCTAGTTCAGCGGACAAAAGTTTATTGACTCGTCAATCGAATTTTTTGTAATAGCACATCAAACAAGAAAAATTATTTTTATACTTCCTTTAGTCATGATTCGAAAACAAGATAGAATGGTTTATATATTGCATTCTCATTTGTTTTTGGTTGAATGCATTGTTTGATATTCTCCTCTTTCGTTGAGTATTATTTTGATTTGATTTTAATTCAAAAAAAAATATATAAGTGGCATCTCCAAACTAACCTATACTCTTAAAACAGCCGAAATTGATTTCATAATCATAGTGCAAACAATTTTTATCAAATCAATTTCAAACTATATATTAAAAAATCCAAAAAATGCAAATTATATCTTTTCGGTGTTGTAATCTTAACCAACATTTATTTGCTCCTCAATATCTAAACTTTTTTTTTTGTTTTCATTAAATTCTTTTTGAACCAAATATAAAACAAATATGCCTAGCCAAAAGTTTGTAAGCAGATTTATAATAGATGATGACAAAAAATAGTGTATATAAAATAAGGGGGTGATCTTTTTTTTTATTTGAAATCTGAAAAGGTCTGAATAAAATTGAAATTTGAATAGGTCTGAATATAAAAATCTAAATGATATATTTGTTTTTTTATTTTAATATCTGAATTGAAATATCTAAAATTTAATAGTTTTACACATGTATCCCTATTTATATATATTATTTTCACTTATGATATTATTTCACATACTAATAACAGTTGCCTACCAAAATTTATGATAAATTTAATTTATTTAAATAAGCATAATTAGAAGAATTTTTTTTATAAAAGAATTTGATCTATAAATAAGGCTAAATGGCCATCAAATAATGGGATAATATCAAAACTCACCCTATGGTTTGCCCTATTATCAGACAGAAAGCCTCTTTTGGGTTTATATCAGCGTAGATCCTAATGTTTACATTTTAGTAGGGATGGCAATCGAGCGAGGTGAGGGTGGGGAGGCCTTCCCCATTCCCCACCCCATTGTTGAATTTAATATCTATTCCCTACCCATTCCCCATGCATTTTAGAGCGGGGCAAGGATAGGGAATTTCCATGGGGAAAGTGCTTTCTCCAATCCTACCCATTCCCAATACTAACATATTTTATATAATTAAATTTAGTGTTTAAACAAAATAACATAATATTTTATTTTAGGCAACAATATAATTTTATGTTTTTTCAATAATCAATATATTAAATGTCAAAGAAAAATAATATTTTTTAACTTTACGTATTTTTTATAGGTAATTTATTATAAGAAAATAAAAATAACAATAATTTTATATTTTTATATATAATAGTAGGGTCCGGGGCGGGTGTGGTGTGGGGAGCAATAAACCTGTTCCCATCCCATCATAATGCAAAGATTAAAATTCTACCTCATCCTTGCCCCATCCCCACCCCAATAGAGGCAGATCCCCAACCTCGTGATATATTTTATTTTAGGCAACAATATAATTTTATGTTTTTTCAATAATCAATATATTAAATGTCAAAGAAAAATAATATTTTTTAACTTTACGTATTTTTTATAGGTAATTTATTATAAGAAAATAAAAACAACAATAATTTTATATTTTTATATATAATAGTAGGGTCCGGGGCGAGTGTGGTGTGGGGAGCAATAAACCTGTTCCCATCCCATCATAATACAAAGATTAAAATTCTACCTCATCCTTGCCCCATCCCCACCCCAATAGAGGCAGATCCCCAACCTCGTGATATATTTTGCCGTCCCTACATTTTAGCAATATCCAAGTCTGGCTAATGGATTCCTTGTGTTTTTGAATTAATCAAAGAGGGCAAAATAGGAAATTCATAATTAATCATGAATCCAAATCAAAATTCCTTATTTGTTAAAAAAATTAATAAATAAAAACCCATTACCCATCATATAACAACAAGATGAGATTTATTAAAGCTTATATTAAAGGGTCAACGCTTCCGTGTTGCTTAATTTTTAAAATAGAGGAACATGACTAGCTTAATTGCTGGTGCAAGAAACAAGTAATCTAATAAAATTTTAATTAATTCAAAGATGAACATGCAAAGCCAAATACGAATCGAGAGAGAGAGATTCCACCATCTGTATCACCATGTATGATCTGCAATGCCACCTTTTAATATTAGTTTCATTTCTCTCAACATCTGCCTCTACCAAAAAGTACTTATTGCAAAGAAAAAGGATATTGGAAACAAGAAACTACCATGAAGCCCCCCTAGCTTGCCTATAATACGCCATTTTCATCTCTTAAAATTGCTCTTACACGAAGCTAGAAACACTCTCTCAAACAGGTATGGTCCTTTATTTCTTCTCCGCTTAGGTTCAAGACTGGCACTTGTATTGTCCAATGCTTCACAAAGAGTGGAAAAATCTTCGACAATCATCAATATTTCCATCCACACAGAACCATGAACCCATAACCTTGCCACCAAAGACCCAAAATTCAGCCATTACACACCTGATATAGCCACCACAACAATCAAATACTCAAGATTCGGACATCCGACACTGCTACTCCTCTTCGCACCTGCCACCTCTCCCACTTGCCTTAGCTTCTATGGCCGCCACAATGGCCACACGCTACCACTCCATCCATCAATCCTCACCATCCCAATTCTCCATCTACAACCGCTCGATCTCGTCCAATCGCTGCATCTCCCTACTAGGCAGATTGGGAAAACTGAGATCTAAACCCAAAAGCAACGCTGGCGGGCTGCTTTTGAGCCAAGACTGAGCTAGCTTTCTATAATTGCCGGAGGTGATAGGAGGGGAAAAGGAGAGATTATTAGGGTTTCTT